>CP139506.1:359968965-360182025 GCA_021014915.2 Artemisia tridentata subsp. tridentata
TTAGAAAATTGTTGGGCATTTGAAAAATGTTTTTGCACCCTTATGTTGATTTTGGGTTAATAGTCAAAAATGGTCAGCAGCGGGAACAAATTTTTCTAGCAGCAGGATCATTTGGTCATCAGCAGGACAGATTTTGGATAGACTTTTTTTTACTACTCGGGGGTTTGATTTTTAAATAGAGTGAAAGAGGATTTAGGTGTTTCCCTTTTGTGGTTCCCCTTATATTTTTTTTTTCCCCAGTTACCCATTGGTTGCAGAAAGCGCAAGATGGCAAAACTACCTCATTTAAACAACATTAAAAAAAGCAAATTCATCACCTAATTGGTTAGACTTGAGGTTTTTCCCAATTCCTTTGGTTACCTCTGGGCTTGTTGGTGGTTTATATTGCTCAAAATATCAAACTGGTTCCCTAACATGCTTAATGTTTGTTTTAGCCTATAGTATTGTGTTTACTACCTTAGAAACACTTGTTTTATTTTCTTAACCACTTCAGGTTTAGCAAAACCCTGCTCTTCTTATATCATCACATCAGTTGTACAATCTTCAACAACTATATTTCTCCTTTCTTGCAAAGGACACCTTGTCTGATAAGTAAAGTTTTATCTAAAAAAACTTTTTACTTATTTTTTGCACCTTAAACTCTTACTAGTCTTAGAACCATATTCCATTTGGGTTTCTTGAAACTCAGCTAAACCTTAGTGCAGGTCAACCCCTGGGGGTAAAGGAACCCCTCTATAGGTGGAGGGCAGTTTTGTAAATCACCTGAATTAGTTTTATCAATTACCTAGTTCCCCAAATCTTATTCTTTTTTTTCTGGGGCATGTGCTAGGTATCTATTTTTCCCTTAACATTTTCTTTTTCTTTTGACTTCAGAAAAAGTCTACTTTGATCATTAAGTAATTCATTCAAATGCTTTTTCCTCTTTTTAAAGCTTTTAAAGCATCAGTAAACGTAATTCATTCTTTTTATAATGTAGAATCTTTTTTTTTTAAAACTCCTCACCCTTTTATGTTTAGCTAAATTATGAAGGGCACAATTAATTTTTCTCAAAAGCATCAAACCCTTTTTTTAAGTCTTCATAATTTTTAAGATTAGGACATGAATTAAAACAAGTAGGAATAATTTACCCTAATCAGAAGAAGCCTTTTTTTTTTGAGCAATCTCATCGACAACAAGAGCCATTTGGGGTGCATCCTCTTCGTACCATGAGCTCCAATCATATAAAATACCTCAATAGCCAGCATAGCCTTTGGCTCTTCCCCCAATATTCCTTATTCCTTTCTTTTTTATACCAAGTTTTTCTATTATCCGCCCCTTTGGGCTTCTCTTCTTTACAAAATGTCCTAATAGACGTTAAAGCTTCCACTTTCTTTTATGAACCCAGCAGTATCATTACCATTTATGGAAATTTGCTTTCCAGTTTATTTCCCAAAATCTTACCCCCTCATGAAGTAAAGAAACTTGCCATTAATATCCATCTTTCCAAATCTAAACCATCTACCTGCTAAGGTTTCATGATTTAGAGGAGAACCCTACTTGACTGGTTATAAAGGCTAAAATGTTGGGTCTTCAATCCAGCAATTCCCCTTTTTTAAACTGAGAAGGCCCCCCATAAGTAACTTAGAAACACTTTCAACTTCATCTACCTCTTCTGTAGACTAACACTAGGAACGATGGGGGCAGCATTCCCCCGAACTAGTACCATAGTTTCCACCCCTCTTTAGACTTTGTTCCAATTTTTAAAGTTGTTGAACAAATATTAAGCTTATTGTTTCAATTTCTGGTTTTTTCATCCAGACAATACATGAGTATGGAAAATTTTTTAGGTAGACTTTTCAAAAACTTCTGTTGAGTTTCCTTCTCAGTCCAACACCCAACACAGTAACTGACTGACAAGCTTTTGTAGTCTTGAAAATAGTTTATCAAAAAACTCATTACTAAAGCAGTAAAATTTTCAAAAAGGTGCTTTAGTAAAGTTTCTGTGTCTTTTTTGGGAGTTTCATTACCACCAAACCATGCACAAATCTCTTCAAAAAGAGTTTTTTTCATCAAGATATTTTTAAAAAATAACTTTGCTCACCAAATGGGATAAGCAACAAGTTTCTTGCTTTCTGATATTTTCTTCTGTTTTCTTTTATCATTGGGAAATGGGGCCAGTATTTTTTTTTCTAACGTCTTCCCTTCAACAAAAAAACCCGAGTAGCCTAAAGTGAAAGGGAAACACCATACTGAATTATTCCCAAAAAGCATAAACTTGAACCATAAAATATTTCTCAACTCTCTCCTCCATAATCAAACTCATTGGGTTTGATCATGGGGAACTTTTCAGAAAAAATTTTTTGAACATCTTTTAATCCCTTTTTGTTTTTTCTAAAACAACAAATCAACCCCTAGCTTTGATACCATTGCTAGGATCCTGGACACCGATTAAGGGGTTAAACCCTTTTAAATTTGTTGTTTGTATGTTTTGTTAAAAGATTAAGTGCGCGGAATTCCCTCAACCAAACTTAGAAGGTTGTTTTTGTTATGGAAATGGAATTGTTTATTTGTTAGTTACAATGAAACAAAAAGATTATCACCAAAGTTTCAATATTATTAAAGATAATAATACGAGTGATCTTGAAATATCACTAGGGTTAAAAACCTTGAATCTTAGTTTTTATCATTTGGGTTTAATTTGTGTTTGTTCAACAGTTTAAATGTTCTTTGCAATAACATTTTCAGGCACTTAAAAAACACAAATTACTAAACACTATCACAACTAAGATCTCTTTTATAGTCAAAAGATCTTTACATATTGCTTAAAGTCTTGGGCGACTTACTTTGTTAACTTATCCTATTTGAGTGTCATTACATCAGATACAACATGTATCTATGTATACAACTTGTTAACTAAGCACATGGAGTAAGATATTATCTACTGTATATTGTTGACCAAAATACAATAAATATCTTTTCGATCTTATCCTTTCATCAGCAGAGTGTTCACTATCAGCAGGAACAACCTATCGCTATCAGCAGAATCCATCAGCAGAATGCTAAGCCTATCAGCAGAGTCATTTATCACTATCAGCAGAGTGAAATGTTCTATCGGCAGGAACAACATTATCAGCAGAAACCATTTTGCACTAGCAGCAGAATTACACTTGGATTATTTCTTGGATTAGAACCCGATATTAAACATCTTGAATATTTAATTCCCAACATCCTCCCCTAAACATGTGAATCCTTTCAAACATGTTTCTAAATTAAATCTTGGATTGAAGATCTTTCAAACACTTATGTTCTTCAAGATTGAATATCTTCTCAGTAATTCATCTACTTTGCTCTTCTTTGACTTTAGCAATATCAAAACATATTGAACCAATCTTGGACTAAAAGATGGTGCAATTTCCTTGGATGGAGGAATTATAAGAGGCAATGATGCTGTGTATCTTGGATGCTTGTTTCAACAAGTGAAATCATCTAACCAGCATGTCTTTGAAGTGAAATTGAAACTTTTCTTCGTTTGATCTAGATAGAACTTTCTCCTTTGGAATGTTCTTGTCATTTTCAACCTCCTCATCTTGTATGCTCTTGTCTTCTCCTTCCTTTTATTGGATTATCTTCCTTTTTCTGGGCCATTATTTCCTCCCCTGAGATTGTTACCTCCCCTAAAGCAAATAACTTTTGTTTCCTCCCCTTGTTTGGAAGATCACACTATGTACTTTTATATCTTTCCTTATCATCTGATCCAGCATTTAGAACTTGTTGTCAGACAATGTTGTACATGAAGCCATCAATTCCTTAAGAGTTTAAGTTACTGCCCTCATCACTTCTAGGTATGTTAACTCCTATGAGAGGTGAATCAGTGGACATTTTGATTCATGATCCATCAATGGATGGTTTTTGTGAATCCTTGAAAATCCTTTTAAGAAATCATTTAACTTAGTAGTATGTTCATGATTTTAGAATTGAAAAATCATACTACTTTTAACCATTTTGAAGGAATCAAGTGTATAACAGACACTTAATCAGCATTTCGGCTTAAAGCAACCTCTGGTTGTGTGAGAACCAATATTTTTCAGTTATAAATAACTGCCTGTGTAAAGATAAATCTATTCAAAAGATTTTCTTGACAGGGTTTCCAGCTCATAGTAATTGTTGCCTCTAACACAAGTGTTAAATTCACTTTTACTAGCTGTTCTTTCTATCAGATGTCCTCAGACTTGCACATTATACTTAAAAGTATAAAATGATAGAAAGTGAGTTACATCAGTTACTATCTGATCAACTAAGTCATCAATTCAATGTAAAATATCATAACTAGATTTCAAGAAAGAAGTTTTAAAAGGGGCTTTAAAGTCCCAAACTCAGTCCATCATAAAACCTATTATGGTCAGCAGCTAATATCTCAATTTTGCTGTTTCCATTTCACTTGAAAACATCCTTTGTGTTCACATATTCATACCTGAAATTGTTAGTCTAAAACCAAAAGAACAATGTACAAAGTACTTATCTTGCATTAGTATAATCATAAGACCAACTATATGAATAACACAATTTTCATTTGTACTAGCAGCACCTTGTGTGCTTAGCAGTACCTTATGATACATTAGCAGTACCTTATGAATCCAATAGTAACAACAAAAATTTATTTACATAAACACATTAATTGAAAATTTTAAAGATTAAGCATTCCAATACTTGCTACCAAGTACTGAAACCTTGAAACATCAAAAGCTTTTGTTAGCAGATCTGCAAAATTATGTTTTGAAGCAATTTTAAGAACTTGAATTAATCTTTTCTCATTGCAGTCTCTTATAAAGTGATGTCTAATTTCAATGTGTTTTGTTTTAGAATGTTGCACTGGATTTTTAATAATACAAATTGTACTACTATTATCAATATGAATAACAGTGTTTAAGAAATTGTACCCATAATCAAGAAGTTGGTTTTGATATGGTAAAGCATGGCAGAAGTTTGACAATAAATATTCGGATTTTGCTATAGAACCAAGAAACGTTCGATTAGGGTTGGCTGTTGATGGTTTCAATCCATTCGGCAACCTTAGTCAAACTTACAGCATGTGGCCGGTCATATTAACAACATACAACTTGCCTCCGTGGTTATGCATGAAAGAGACTTCTTTGATGCTGACGTTGTTGATTCCTAACCCTAAATCACCGGCGAAGGAAATTAATGTTTACTTGAAGCCCTTGATTGATGACCTGCAGGAATTATGGAAAAAACCAGGTGTCTTGACTATGGACGCTGCTACAAGCACTCAATTCCACATGACAGCGATGCTTTTATGGCCCATCAATGATTTTCCTGCTCGAAGTAGTTTGTCTGGTTGCAAGGGCAAGGTTATTTACGCTTGCCCTACATGCAAAGTAGACACTCCGGCTACGCGTGTGATAAGCAAAACAACTTATGTTGGTCATAGAAGATTTTTTTAAAAAAAAAAACCATAAATGGAGGAGGGACTATACGACATTCAATGGTAAAACCGATGATAGAGATCCAACTAGAAAAGATACCAGGGCTGATATCTTGACTCAACTTGCGACATTGCCCACACGTGTGCCGGGGAAACATCCAGATTATGGGTGTGGGAAGATAAAATGTAATCATACAGTCGAACTGAACTGGACTAAACGGTCTATTTTCTACGATCTTGAATATTGGTCTTTTCTTTCTCTACCGCACAATTTAGATGTCATGCATATCGAAAAAAATGTGTTGGAGAGTATCTCGAACACTTTGTTAATGAATGACAAATCTAAAGACACCGCTAAGGCAAGACAAGATTTGCAAGCTCTGGGCATTCAACAGGAGTTGTGGCTCGGAAACAAACAAAACAGGAAGTGCTTGAAGCCTCATGCTAAGTACTCCTTCACACCCGATAAAAGAAAACTCTTGTGTCAATACATCGAAACAGTTAAACTACCAGATGGGTTTGGATCCAAGTTCAAGTCAAAAGTGACCAAAGATGATAACCATATAAGGGCATGAAGTCTCATGACTGTCATATAATGATGTAAGGGTTTTACTTCCTTATGGACTTCAGCAATACTTGGACGCACAGACTTATACACCATGATCGAGTTTTGTAACACCCCGACCCGACAAGGTAAGATAATCACAAATATATGGTTTCATATCAGATAAAATAGTATCCATGAATAAAATAGCGGAAGTCAAATACATAATCCCACAATAAGTCAACATGACTTAAATCCAAAATGAAATGAATAAAAAAAGTACATAAGTTCAATGCCTAAACAATGGCAACATAATGACTTAAAGAAAGTCAAATGGTAGATAACTATAAAGAACAAACTCCACTCAAGTGCACTCAACCCCAAAGCCATGCCCAGCTCCTAGCTTAAATACCTGCCGTGTGGAAAGAAAACACGGCTGAGCTACACGAGCTCAGTGAACAGATATAACGGTAACAAGCAGTAACGGTAACGTAATGAAGAAAAAATGAATGAATACCAGATATAACAAGAGTCAGGAATAGGAACATAAAGATTATACAGATATAACAGGATTATAAATAGTTGCAGAAGACAGTTTTAAGGGTATAATCCGTAACTCCCACCACATGCCCAGGTCCAGATCAAGTCAGGTCAGGTATTAAGTCATGTATCAGGTTACAAGTGTCAGTAACAGTAATGGAAAGTAAAGGTTATAAAGTTATAAGGTTACAAGGTGCAGGGTAACAGAAATCCTCTACGAGCCCAGAAACAGTAACTTGTAACAGTAGCAGTACCAGTAACAGTATCAGTATAATCATGTAGAGGGGGGACCTCTCAGTAGCCAGTAATCATGAGGGGAGTCCTCACAGTAATCGGAGTGATCAGCTCCCAGAGTGTGAAAGACGTGTATCGCACACACCATAGTCACCGGAAACAATATATCATATAACAGGTCAGGTCAGGTCAAGTCTAGGATGCATCCATACCCCCAGGTGGCCAAAGTCTGCCTCTACGTAAATCATAATCATAACAAGGACGGGATAGGTCATCACTCTCCTACCCTAGAGTCATGCCATCGGTGCATCGACTGACATGGACATGAAACCCTCATGCCTAGTGATGGCTCGTAGTATCAAACTGTGGGTTAAGGTCAGGTATCATGTATCATGTGTCAGGTGTCATGCATCAGAAATCAGTATCATGTATCAGGTATCAGTATCATGTATCAGGTGTCAGGTCCAAGTTTCAGGTGTCAGGTTCAAGTATCAGGTGTCAGGTTCAAGTATCAGGTGTCAGGTTCAAGTATCAGGTGTCAGGTTCAAGTATCAGGTGTCAGGTCCATGTTTCAGGTGTCAGGTTCAAGTATCAGGTGTCAGGTGGTCCAGGTCATGATTTATATCAGGGTTCAAGACATGGTTTAGAACAAAGGGTCAGGACAGGAGTTCAAACAAGGGTTCAAGTTGAATGGTTCATATCAAATATTTCAAAGTTCAAGTCAAGGTTTATAGTAAGGTTCATGAAAATTCATTATAAGAAGACAGGCAAGGTTCACAGAACAAGGAAACATAAAAATGAACCAGAAGTCAGAAAATGAGACGAAGGCACCTTACTAGAGAAGGGGAGAATATCTGACCTTATTCAAAGCAAAAGCAAACAACGATAGAGAATCACAAGCCAAAAAGATCACTCCCGCTTCGAACCTAAGGAATAGAAGACAGAATTACTACAGATTCTAATTCAGGTCATTACTTTTAGTTTGCCTTTCCATATTTAGCCATATTCAGATGGTATAAGTTATGATAAGTCATTCATTAGCTTATTATGGAATAGGGTTCATTTTAACCATTTATACATGTTCAGGGTTTAATATAACAAGTTATCAAGGTTTAGGGTTAAAAGTGTAACTTTATCAAAGTTAAAGGTTAATATTATCCTACCATAATTTCATATTAAATTTTCCCGAATTACACTTGTGACCTCCAAGTTTCATAATTTACAAGTTTTCACCCCTTTATTTAAATAGTTTCCCATTTAACCCTTTTAGTTTTATAAATTACATTTTAGCCTTAGCATGATCATTTTTACACATGAGACCTTTAAATTAAAACCCTTTACAGAAGTATTCCCCTTAGTTAAATTGTACCACGAATAGCCCTTATATTTTGGTAATTTACACTTTTAGTCCTTTACTATGCAAATTATAATTCGAACCATATAATTATCTATAATTACATATTAGACCCTTAAATACTCACATTTACACATTTTACCCTTTATGCCATTATTTACACCGAGAGTTCTTGATTTTCCAAAAATTACATTTTTAGTCCCTCTCTTTATTAAATTTACATTTCAATCCAAAAATTTTACATCTAAATTCCTTATCTCGCTAATTTTACATATAGGCCCTTCATTTTATAATTTTTACAGGTCTTACTTGATATATAGAAACTTGACAAAAATAATCCACGAGTTTTATTGTTGACAAAACACCCCCTTTACATATTATTTACAAATCGCTAACCATAAAACCTTAACAAACAAAACCCTAATCGATCCCATTCATCATGCCAATCATTCCAACATAATTATTATTCAATTATTTCCAGATCTCATCAAGTATAAACCCTAGATCAGACGTACACATTTTTGGTCCTTATTTTTCTTTTTAACGCAAAACCGATAGATCAAAGAATTTCAAAAACGCGATTTTAAGCCATATCAAATTAAGATCATAATTTTCTGATGTTATATAATTCATAGGATGCCACAAAAATTACCCATGCAGCCCAGAAAATTCGCATCAGTTTTATTTGCCCGTTTTGTATTTTTAGGGTTTAGGATTTCGATAATTCACAAATGATGGATCTAGCGTGCATGATTCATGTTCAACATTTTAAAACGTGTTCTATATGATTATTAGGACCACAGAAAAATACCAGAGTGATTTATGATCGAGGGATTGATCGGAAATGAAATTTTGTCTTCTCGGTATGGATAAAACGATACCAAAAATCCTCCCGAGCACAAACGCGATCCACCAACCTTGTTATTCATTTTTGGCAGATCATAACAGAGGTGAGGAACTCCGAAAAAATATGAAAAGAATTTTATAAAGGTCGAACGAATTATTTTAGAATTATTACCTTCGAATGAACAAATGGAAAGAAAATTCGACCGAGCTTGATCTAGGCCTTCAAAATCGATTTGCTATTTTTCTAGGCTTCTTGGTGTTGTTAGGGACTCCCAGAAAATTATTGGATAGCTATGGAAAAATTGTATGGATTTTTAGAGAGGTTTGTGGGTGGCGGCTTGAATAATAATGGTAGGGTAAATCAAATAAAATCAAAGGAATTGTTTTAAGAAGTTAAATGGCCGAGCAATTAGAGATGCTTTAGCAGAAAATTTCAGCTAAATGGGCTGGAAATTAATTTTACCATGTTTTGGGAAATTTAATTTTGAATTTATTTTGTAAGTAAATGCATTTTAAAAAAAATTTATATATAGTTTGTGTTAAAATAAATCGGCATAACAATTTTTGGTGTAAATAAAACATTTTTGGACTTGTAAAAAATATTAGGAGCATGCTTCATAATATTACACTTGATTTGTAGTTCGTTTCCAGAGATTCGGGATTAATTCGGGACTTTTATAATGCTTTAATAGATTTTTAAAGTTACAGGGGTAATTTGGTCATTTTACATGTTATCATATTTTCGGGTATTACAGACTTTGTTTGTTCTTTAAGCAAATTTGCGCCCGAACTTTGATGGTGAAAGACATGGTGAAAGCTAAAGACCAGTTGATCAATATTTTGTGCAGTCTCGAGCAAATATATCCTCCTGCTTTTTTTGACATTATGATTCACTTGGTTATGCATTTACCTGAAGAGGCTTTTGAAGGCGGGCATGTTTCATTCCAGTGGATGTATCCATTTGAAAGATAAATGAAGAAGCTAAAAAATATGTACGAAATAAATCTAAGCCGGAAGGTTCAATAGCGAAGGGTTTTATGTTGCAGACGAAGCATTAACTTTCTGTTCTCGTTATTTTCGTGGGGTTGGGACAAAATTTAATCGTCCCGCTGCATCTCAGGGACTGTCCTCGCCCAACAAGTGATTTCCAGGTGTTCCGATCACTATGTACTAAGTCTGGTAAGGAGACATTGATTCGGTTAGGTCTCCAAGAAATGAAGAGAGTGATATGGTATGTAATTCACAACAGTCCTGAGATCGACACGTACATGAACGCGTTCGAGAGGTATGCGTTTATATTTTGAAATTTCTTTTTCCCAAGTTATTTTTTCGATTTATTCTAATATCATGAACATTTTCAGGGAATTTCCTGATTATGACATGCAACAAGAATTTCCGAGATGGTTTGAGACGAAGGTAAACTTATTGTATGTATTTTCTTGTATAAATAACGACTATTACTCATCTCCATCTATTCTTATCTTTTTTCATAGATCCGTAAAATTTACATAGCCAATGACCCAAGTTGTACTCCCGAATTATTCGCTTTGGCTTGTAGACCATCACCGACCCCAATCTCAGTCAACTCTTGCGTAGTCAACGGTGTGAGGTTTGTCGTACACAACCGCGATATAAAACGCACAACTCAGAACAGCGGAATTTGTTCCACTGGTGAGAAGAAGGGAGAAATGTATTATGGTCAGCTAGAAGAAATTCTGGAGTTCGCGTATTCCCAGTTCAGAGTTGTGTTGTTTCAAGTTAAGTGGTTCGACTTATGCAACAAAAGAGGTAGAGTCCAACGTTTTACCACTAGAAACAACATGACACAAATTTTGGCATCTAGCTATGCATTCGAAGATCAACCTTACATTCTCGCAACACAAGCAAAACAAGTCTTCTACCTTGAAGATCCTGCCAGACGACCACTCCATTGGAAGGTCGTCCAAGAAGTAAAATCACAACACAAACCTGGGATGTCATCGTGGTAGAAGATGATGATGATGTATACATGGCAACAACTCATCCGATCTCGAACTGTCTACTAATTTGAATGATTTGGAATTTGAAACCTTAAATATCGATGGTGAATCAACGTTAGTTGAGGCACCACCACCACCACCACCAATCATTCCTGTTGATGACGACGATGATTTATTGATGATGAAGACGACGATCCTTATGATTTAGCAGCTTCTGATAATGAAGTCGCAAACAATTCTGATGATGAAGTTGAAGTTGCGACTAATGTTGTTTATGATAGTGATTATGATTGTGCAGATGGATCTTAAAATGTAACTTGTAAAACGACACTTATTTTAACGAAATTGTTATGGATTGTTTAAATGTGTATATTTATTTTGAATGTGTATGTATTTGAATGTGTGCATGCTTATGTTAATTTGTTCCGAATTTTATATGTTATTCAACTTGTACTTTTACAGATGGCAGCAGCAGTTGCGCGCAGTCATGGTGGTGACGGTGCCGGTGACCCACCTTCCCCTCCCCGTCCTATTGAGAGCGGGTGCCGTGGTGGTAAGAATTTCTAGATTATTTTCAAAGAAACTTAAACTTGATCATATGAATTTGGTTACATGTTACTTTATGACATTTTCACTCACTCCAATTGCAGGATCACAGCGACCCCGCCGAGGAGGTAGGGCCAGGGGGAGGCAGGGGTAGTGGAGGTCGGGATGGCGGCAGGCCGCCGCGATGCCAAGCCACGAAGAACGTGGCGCTCAAGAAAGCCGTGGCACTTAGCGGCCCGCAGTCTATTGAGTTCGAGACTAATGATCAGGGGACGTATTGTCATGTGGGAAAGCACTCAGGGTGGTTCAGCAATTACGTCGGCGAGCTCATTAGGCAGCTGTCGTTACACTATGACTCCTGGTACAATATAGAACCGGAGAAGATGGCTCACTTCCTTCCACAGCTCGGGGTCAGTTATTTCATTTTCCTTTTATATTGTTATGTTATCGTGTTTATTTATTTAAATGTGCATATTTATTTAAATTTGTTTATTTATTTATATCTCTATATTTAATTATTTGAATGTGTACATTTATTTAAATTTGTTTAAATGTGTATATTTATTTAAATTTGTTTATTTATTTATATCTTTATATTAATTTTAACTATATTTGATTGTAGCGTATGTTTAATTTGGAGCGCCACATGCGCTCATCGGACTGGGAGAACATTCGGACCGGCATCACCGCGTATCTGGCTAAGCGATACGCGGACAACAAATATGACATGAAGCACGATTACTTTACCGCGCAGGGTGCGGCTGCGAATGTGGAAGCGATCAGAAGAAGACCTCCTCCGAACATGGAGCAGTCTGTGTGGGAGAAGCATGTGGAGTTGTACATGTCGGAGAAGGCACAAAAACGAGCGGCTGTGAACAAAGGGAACTGAGAGAAGAACAAGGTTCACAGCCGCCACGGTTCCAGATCATTGGCCGCTTCTCGACACGAATATGTAAGACACATTTTATTTGTATAAGATTATTTAATTTTAATTATATATTAATTAAAAGTATTTATACTAATAAAATATATATGGTGTTTGATTTGTCATTTTAATTTGTTTCATCCTATATGCATGTGTATATACAGTTCGAGAACAGCGAGGACCATCAGTACCTGTCCCTCATCCAGACCTTTTTTGACACCCACTGCAAGGATGGTGTTTGGTTGCAAGATGAGGCTCGAGTTCAATATGTAAGTATCATTTTTTTTTTCAAACACGCACTTTAATGATTTTATGAACATAATCGAGTTAATTAACCCGACAAATATATTAATTTTCTCATTTTTTTCAACTACATAGGAAGAGATGGTCCGGCTAAGGGATATGGGATCGGATACGCCGACAGGGGTGGCGTACACAGAGGAGCAGATACTTGCCCGGGTACTAAAGGGCAAGCAGCGTTGTCACATAGCCGGCAGGGGCAGGGTGGTACCCGGCTTGGGGAGGCCACGGTTACCATACACCCTGCCTCCACCTCCAGGTATGTACAATTGGATAACACTAATAGATTACTCATGACTCATCTTATGTATTGAAATGGCCGTTTTTTAATTTTGATTATTTTGTTTTTAGATGTGTACACATGGGCCCAGATCGACGAGAAGCTTGCTGAAGCTCAGAAGAAGATTGATGAAGCTCAAAAGAAGATCGATGAATCTGAGAAGAAGAGCAGAAAAGCTGAAAAGATTTGCAGAAAAGCTGAGAAGAAGAGCAGAAGAGCTGAGAAGAAAGCGTTGGCAAATCAGAAGCAGCTCGAGTTGTTGACGTGTTTTGTCTCGAGCAACCCGCGATGGGAGGAGTTTCTTAGCCAGGTTGGTTCTCGAGGTGACGTAGGAGGCGGCAGCGGGAGTGGCGCGGGAGGGAGTGTCGCAGGCGGGAGCGCGAGTGGCTCAGGCGGGAGCAGGAGTGGCTCTGGCAGCGAGAGTGGCTCTGGCAGCGAGAGTGGCTCTCTGGCAGCGAGAGTAGCTCAGGCGTCGAGAGTGATGATGACGAGGATCGTCGTAGTGATGATATGGATGACGACGAGGGACCGTAGAGGTATATATTATGTGTTATTTTGTGTTGTTTTTATCTTTGAAACTATATTTTGGCAGACCCGAATCTTATTATCTTTGAACATTGCGGATATTGCAACATTTGTAGATATAGCAGCTAGGTCTAGCGATTATAACACCCGTTATGTAAAGTTTATAATGTATTTTGAGGGTGTTATAAAGTTTATAGCCGTTTTGTAAAGTTTATAAGTGTTTAGTGGTTATATATAACCGTTTTAGCCGTTATAAAGTTTATAGCCGTTTTCTAGTGGTATTGGATGTATTGGAATGTAATGGTTAGAAAGCAAGTTATTGTAGATTTTTGCGGCAAAAAATCTGGAAATTGCAGCTGCAGAGGCCGCTGTGCAGCTGCAATACAACTAAATGTCGACGACATGTGGTCGGCATTTAAGAAAACCATGTATTATTTTAACTATACCAACGCCATGTCGTCGGTATTAAGTAGATACTGCACAATACAATTTGTTGACTTTTATGTAGATTGACTTTTATAAATATTACCGAAGTTTTGTCGTCGGTATAATATACAATTTTGTTGACCTTTGTTGACTTTTAATGACTTTTATTGACTGTTATAAATAATACTGACGTCATGTCGTCGGTATTGTATACAAATTTGTTGACTTTTATAAATAATACCGATGTCATGTCGTCGGTATTATATGCAACTTTGTTGACTTTTGTTGACTACTAATTAAGTTTGTTAATTAAATCGTTAATTATTTAATATGGTCCCGACGACGTGTCGTCGGGACAATATTTTCGAAACACAAAAACGTTTGACCGGAAAATTGTGTGGGTCCCACTTTGTCGTCGGAGTTTTTTGTCGGGAACTTAAATCCCGACGGAGCATTCAAGACAAGTTGTTGCCGATGTCATGACGTCGACAACTCATTATGCCGACGTCATGACGTCGGCAATATGTAAAAAAAGTGGACGCCGATTAACCTTAATGTACTAGTGTAATGCCACGTAGAAATGAACTACAAGAACATTATGGTTAAAACAAAAAGATAAAACTTTTTTTCCTATAACTTTCATTGTGAATGTCGTTAGTTATCTGTGATGAGATAATCCAATAAGTCTTTTATTAAGAAATTCTTGTTAATGCAACCTTATGGTCTCTGTGGAGTTACAGGACCAATGTGTCGTTCTCAATCAAGCGACCCCGAAAGACCTTATTTTTAACGATATTAAGCTATCATCTTTTAATTGGATTTCGAGTAAGAATAGAAAATGCTCGTTTAGTAGGGTAGAATGGTTTAGCAACCTCTTGTAGCATTCTATCTTCCTCCTTGTAACTTGCATCTCTAACGTCTTGCTAGTTTTGTATAGATCGCCATTCTAAAGAAAAAGAAAAAGAAGAAAAAAGTTTGCATTATTCTTCAAGCGAATCTAACAAAGTCAACTAGCAACAAAAGGAGCACAAGAACATGTCATATTTCATGTGAATCTAAGAAGATATACATAAATATATCAATCAACTATAGAGGAATTATTATTCGCGTCTACTTTAGTTTCCTAAGTAGCACTAGTCATTTGTTTCTTCTTTTTCCATTGGTAATGTAACATGAGTGATAGGTGACTTGACAAGTCCACATGTTTTCTACTCGTAGTTGTTATTCATTAGTACTTGCCTGTGAGTATTGTCCCACATAGGGTTTGGCTTTTTCCAATAATAGAATAGTAAAACTATGCCGTAATTCAGCAAATTATGTACCATCAAATTTAACCATGTGTTTCGGGGAAGTCTTTGTTCTTGATAAGCTAGCTTCACGGCTTAAGTCAAGTACTACATAGGGATGGCAAAAAAATAGAACTCAATGGGGAAACCTAAAACCTGGAGCATTTGAGACGGGGCGGGGCATGCATATCGGGTTACGTGAAGGGTTTCGGGGCATTAATGAGGACTTTTATCAGGTCCGGGGCGGAGATCGGGGAACAACAACCCAAACCCGCCTTGCCCCAAAACATATATATGTACATATAAATATATTATATTCATATATTGTTATGTTAGTATTTACGTAATAAAAACACTATTCTCGTAATTTTGTATTTTTGCAACATTACAAATTGTGATTAAAAAACTCTTCTTTGGTGTCATATTTTTAAATGAAGTTTAATTTGTTGAAACTTTATTAAGGCTAGTACCTAATTTATTATTATTGAGTTTTGATTTTTCACGTTATTACATATAATCATATTGCTAAAATATGGTGTAAAAATGATAGTAAACGGAGAACGTATATTTGATAGAGCATTGCGCCTAAAAAAGCGTCCCGATAAGAACCCCAACGGAGATTAGAGCGAAGCGGGTTTGGGGGAGCACCTCGCCCCAATGGGGCGATAAGATCCCTAACAAGGTTCGGGGCGGGTTTGGGGATCGGGATGGCCGCCCCGCCCCATTGCCATATCTTTTGATGTATAAGTTATATACATTGTTAGTTGCTGTGGATTTGATATGTGTAATACCAAGGCGAATTCCATAGGTCGTGGACAACTGAAGTGATGTTAGGTTCATAAGTAAACTTTTGATCGACTTACGATGACACAATACGTATTAGAGCTAAATGTTGGCGGATCTTATACAAACTATGCTTGGAAGTCTTACTCTGGTGTTCAAAAACAATGGTGATGACTCTGTGGGTCAAGCGCACAATATTGTAGACGATGTAGGGTTGTGTTACATGATCAATCATACAAGTAACGAAGAAAATGCACTTAAGATAAGATCATACATCTTTTATCGAGCAATGTACAAGTCACTAAAGTTGCTGTCAACGATTGACTATTCTACTATGACATGAGACGGGTTGAGGTTTTGAGTTGATACAACACATGTATTGTGGACCATTGTTCTTGGCCTCTCCTTATAATGATCATCTTTGGTATTGGCATTATCGTTGTGGTCCTTATCAGAAAGTACTCAGATATATTTTCACATACAAATATGTCTCCTTTGAACTTTTCTTGTTATACTACTTCATCCACATAAACTTCTTTACTCCACTCTTTTGATTATAAGCTCTGCCATAAGCTAGGTAGGACCATTTTTATGGAAGCTTGTTGGTTGAAAGCATTGCATCTTCCAAAACATATAAGAGATGCCCATGTGAACTTCAATGTCACAAACATATACATATCAAGTTGTACGATTTTAAGGGTCACCCATTTATTTGTACTAATACAACTATACATAAATGTACGTATATGCAATCGATATCTAGTAGCTACATGTGCTTTTGTATTAAAAGGTAGTTGTAATAAAGATAGCAATTAGAATCTCTACAGTCGATAGCTATGTTTTAATTATTTATGTCACAAACTAATCAGAAATGATAATGAAACATGATTATGACGTCTATCCATAATAGAAAGAAATATCAATCATCTTATTGAGATCTCAAGATAATATAGGCGTGTGCAGACATGAATTTAACATATATTAACTAAGAAACTCACACAAATGAGTTACAAATAAAACTACAAAATACACTATTAATTATAATGTTACCATATATTTTCTATTCGAACATCAACGTTATGTAAATAAACTAGCCAGAAGCTAAAATCCATAACGACGTAAGTAACCATGTTGACTAAAGATAAACCATGTACTTGATATATGATACTTTTCAATAACCTACCACTTTGCTCAACCATTTAATTAGATTTAGCGAGTCATTGTTTATTTGTGTTAAATCATTGTTTAATGGGGTCCTTGATATCGATTTAAATTGGTTGTGTCTTTTTCAAGAAAAGATATGCGTAGATTTTAGATCAAGAGGCCTTTTCAACATATTTATCATTTAATTATGATAGCATTGTCTCCCCTAGATTTGAGGAAGCTATACTTATTAGGGTCCATTTTGTATTTATGAAACCTTATTAGAAAGGGAATTTGTGTCTAGTTTGGTCTTGGTTAAGAGCTTAAAGCTATTAATTGTGTACTGCTATTGACTCATGAGATTAAATGCTCACTTGATCTTTAGAAAATACAATAGTTAAGTTCTGATAATAATAAACCAAAACCATATTAGACATAAACGAGCTGGTGCACCCGCGCGTTGCTGCGGGAATATTGTGCTTAATTCAAACTCGAAATAGAATGATCAATTTTTTTTTTTTTTTTTTTTTAGGGACTAAATTTGCAAAAGATCGCTAACGGAGGACTAACGGTGCAATTTATAGCTAAACTGAGGGACTAAAAGCGTAAAATCCTTAGCTACAGTACACGCACTATTACAAATTGGTTTTTACTGTAGCAGCAACTGTTATGCACTGTAGCAACGAGATTTTCGCTTTTAGTCCCTTAACGTGGTGTTCTTTGCAAAGTTAGTCCTTAGGGACTAACAATGAAAAAAAAGTTAACCTTAGGGGCTCTTTTTGTTTATTATTTTGACAGAAAAAGCCCCTGATGTTACTGTTCCATTTCAAATTTAGTCCACGTCTGTTAGATTACGGGCGTTAAGGACTAACTTCGCAATTGATCACTAACCTCAGGGGCTAAAATTGGCAAACATGAAACTTGCGTGGGTACTGTTGCTACAGTAAACCGAGTTGGGTTTTAGAATATATTATAATTTGACGACATATTCTATAATTTTATCATACTTGAATAATCATTAATTTACAAATAAACTTGTTAGAATTTAAACTTTTGTTTATAACAAATACTCATACCTTTACAGTAATGGTGTAACTTAATTAACCTTTTTTCATTGTGTTGTAATGTTGTATAATGAAAAAGATAACATTTCTGCCCATGAAATAAAAATCATTCAATTGGATCGAGAGATTATATACATGCCAAGCCTTTTAGTTTTGGGCCTATGCCCAAAGTTGTTAAGAGTAGTCCAACTTATAACATCCATACATCTAAATATCTAATGGACTTCGTTAAAATATTGCTCTAAATACTTACTTAGATATGCAAAAATTTGTATGTTGGATTACTTTTGTTTTTTTGCATTTGTTAACCTCAAAAAGCTTAATCAAAGCGTTTGAAAACTAGTGATTTGATTGACATGCTTATTTTACATGTCTAATTTCGATGTCTAATTACTTCTGTTTTTGTCTCATGTATTGTTAAGTTTCTTTGTTCCGGTGGTTTAATGATGACGCTTTTATGGACTTCGAACAAGGCATCGAAGAATTGTTTTCCGTGGGCCAATTGGATTCTTTGCCTTGATATAACTAATTAACAATTCTTGTTTTGGTGTTTTGTATATCTCTGGGCCCTTTTGTTTGTGTTCTTTTCTTGTTGGCTAATAACACCTTTGCTTTTGGAAAAACAAAAAATTCGCTCATTTCAAAATACACCTTTATTTTGTTGCTCGCAATGATCGTAGGGACGTGCTTCTTTCAGTTGCTCGGGTAGAATGCTATGCAAGCTCTCCGTTGGAGGCCGAAGCTAAGTCGCTCTTATGAGCGATAAAACAAGCACATAATAAAGGTTATTCTAAGGTCATTTTTGAATCAGACTCTTTGTGCTTAGTTAATGCACTCCAGAGAGGTACTACTCTTCTTCAAATTGCGAGCATGTTTGCACAAATTGTTTCTAACTCATTAACTTTTAGTTTATGTAATTGGTCTTTTGTCAAAAAAGAGGGGAACAAGGTTGCGCATAGTATAACTTCTTGGGCTTTGGAATGTAATGATGAGTTGATCTTAGAAGGTAACGTTCCAGATTGTGCATGTATATAGGCAACTGATGATCTACTTTCTTCTAATCGATAATTATAGCTTCTCTTTTCGATGATGATAAAAAAAAAAAAAAAAAAAAAAAAAAAAAAAAAAAAAAAAAAACCTTTATTCTTTACATGTGTCACAATTAACGTTACTACTTATATTTAAGAATGTAATTAGTAACGTTAATTAGTTATATCATCATTTTCCTTTCAATATATGTTCAAGAAATGAGAATGTCGATTTTGATTCAGTTAGTTCTTAAAAGGAAGTGTAATACTTAAACTTTGGGTAAATGATTCAAGGTTCACTTTTCAACTAATGATGCTTTAATGGAAAAGTTTGAAACTATGTTTCAGTAACATATTACACATTTACAAAACTGCTTTTAGAAAAAGCAAAGTTATTATGTCTTTAAAAAAAATATCAAGTCATCTTCTCAAATGGCATAACGTCTTAACTTATTTTTTCGTCCAATGGAACTTTTATAAATATAATAAAATCAAACAACTTAGGAGCTGTTTGATAAAATATTATGATTTAGCGTTGAATGAATCATCGTGCTGAATGAGTCAAAGACACTGAATGAATATGATTCTGAATGAAAATGATTGTGTGATAAAAGAGATAAAATTTTCACTTTCCTTAATCTATCATCCAATGAACTTTTTTGTTTGACTAGGCGAGTACCGAGTACCCGTGCATAGCAACGGAAATTCCTAGCGGTAGACAATTAACGATATGCGATATTGTGGTAAGTGTTTCGTGTAACGTTCAAAATAGAACGTGAAAAGATCAAAATGTAATTGCAAACGGTTGTAGCGTGCGATAATTCAACTCAACCAAAAATTCTTAACATATATCAAAGAACATATAAAACATTTAGTGAAATTCTATGACCCGTGAAATTCACGGGATTAAAACTATGAATAGGATGGAGAATGTGTTATAAACGGACATGTAACACATGTAGTAATGATTGATTAAGAATAATATATACGTAAAGAATCTTTTAGATGAATAGCTTTATAGACGTTAAAAACAAACAACAGTCTAAAACAAGTATGCATTAAAAAATGAGAAAAAAAATTAATCATTAATACGAATATGTATGCTACAAAAATAATAAAAGTTTTATGATCTGTATTTTTAGCACAATATCCGCTTGATATCTATTTGAATTGACCATAACCATTAACGATATATTTGGTTTTAGTTCTAGCCGAGTATCCGTGCCTAGTGGCAGCGATGTATAATACTAAAAAAAAATTTGGGTCGCATTGATACTGGTATGTGTCTTTTTATATTTAATTCAATTCGTTATAGCGATAGTCAAGCAGGTTACCGATTCAACGATGTTAGTGTAGGTCAATCGAAAAACACCCATAGTTTATGTATATTACAATACCGAAATTTATTTAAAAACTATTGTAAAAATTGTACAACAAAACGTCAAGTAAATACATTTTTTTTAGTATAAAAGAACTACAGTAATATTTTAAAAATAATATCAATAATTCTAATATCAAATATTAATGTGACACAAGTCATTGATGAATCATCCTCTATTTGTTCGATGCATAATATTCAAAAACAGATGAGATAATATCCAAAAGAGAATGAATTAAAAAAGTCAAGAAATAAATTTGCTACGGCGGCGAGTTCTTGCGAGTCATAACTTGCGGCATCAGAAATTCTACAACAAACAAAGAAAAACATCAGTTTTACATTTTCAAATTGTAAAAGTTACGAGATTTCAAACTTTCAAAAAAAAGAAAAATAAAATAAGATTTATATTTCATTCAAAAACTTATAACAAGCGTGCAATGCACTTGCCATCCTCGTTTTTAATACTGAATTTCGTTGCCTTTCCACCAATTCATTACCTAATCTCTGTACAATAAAAAATGCGCCTCAGTACCATGTCATTTTTTTGGTGAAAAAAAAGACGTTGTTGGCATGAATTGGCGCAAAATGGGTTTTTGTGCAAACGTGTTGAGAGCTTTCTCAAAATTAAAACCGACTTTTAGATAATGATTTTGGAGACTTAATGCACTAAAAGTTACACTTTGGACTACTTCTACCCAGTTTGATCAATTCCTTTTAGCCGACTATATTTTATATTACCTGTTTGAACCATTATAGACAAAAAATAACTCAAATACACCCATATGAGTCGAAATACTGATATAAAAAAGATCATGGCTCATTTACTTTGAAGTCAAAGCTGGAGGAGGGATACCTGGTAAAGATCATGGTCACAGAGAATCAGCGGAAAAAGAGCATCAGCTGCACCTTCTACAAGATCCATGCTGCAACCACATAAAGTTAAGCCAAGTAAAGTTCTCAATAAAGGGTACTATTTCTTCAAAACATTCTTATATGATATGATAAATTAACACCACACTTTATTTTCTTACCTGTAATCCTCGAAGAGGATTAGTTGCATAAGCGATCGCAAAAATCTACTAAGAATGCCATCCTGGAGATTTCCATTAGCGTCCTTATAGGTGGTAGCATGTGGACCTAAACCATCTCTACCACCACCTCTTTCTTTGTAATGGTACAATGCAAGAGCGCTCAAAGATCTCAGACACATGCCAACAATTTCTTCATCCTATCACATATCAGCCAAATAAACAAAATTAGAGGAGAGGCAAAATGGTGTTAGTTGACTCACATAATCTCTCAAAACAGGTGACATTGTATGTTCAAAATGGGTGTTAGTACCACACGTTGATTAACTATAGTTTTCAACTGAAATGGAGTATTACTTACCTGGTGATGGAGACCAAAATCAAGAGTCCCTGAAATATGACTAAAGGCTTCGTGATTTAATTTGGGAATCATTTCGGGATAGACCTCCAGCATATGTGACAGCAGAGCAAAGTGCTAATCCCAAAAAAGATATTCAAGAAAAGTATTAGACCTTGAATTATAAGCAAGTATGTATGTATCGGCCTTATAAATTTGAAAGCTTACATCATAACAAAGCTTAGGATCAAGGTTGTCAGGATCAGGATCCTACCTAGGATCGTTTTCGGCTTTGCAAGATCGGGATCGTAGGATCGTAGGATCGGATCCTACCTAGGATCGTTTTCGGATTTTCCTTTACATATTTATAAAAACCATTTTTAAAAACCTCCCCTCAAAAAAAAGTAAAAAAAAGTAAAAAAAAAAAACAGGATCGGATCGTTCACGATCCTACGATCCTACGAGCGATCCCACGATCCTGTAACGATCCTACCTGAAAAAAGGGTTACCAACAGGATCGGATCGTTCACGATCCTACGATCCTACGAGCGATCCCACGATCCTGTAACGATCCTACCTGAATTACGATCCCGGAACGATCCTGCTCGTTTTGTGTGTGTAGGATCGTAGGATCGTACGATCCTACGAGCAGGATCGCGATCCTGACAACCTTGCTTAGGATACTTGAGCATTTCTATTGTTATTAGAGGGCTCACAATGTGAACACCAACATAGATAACCTGCAGAAAACACCAAAAATCAGTTAATTGGGTTTTCAGGCGGAAGAAAACCATACGTTAATAGTATAAAAGGTTGTAGATAAAAGAAAAGTGCATAATGAGAAATTAGTCATATACCCGGGAAATGCTTGTTTACTGATCATCAATGGCAGTTGATGAAACATCCACCTGAATATTAAAATATCCTTTGAATTGTTTATGAAAAACCAATCCACCAAAAGTCAGTAAATGATTAATAACGTACCATATCTTTTGTGCATAGTTTTTGAAGTAGTTGTAGTAGAGCACGTAAATCCCTGTACTTTTCAGCATTTGCTTCACTTTGTAAACTGCTAGAAACGTTTACTAATATCTGCAAGATGTGAGCAATGATACAAAGTTAGAGTAAGAAATGAGTAATGATGTATGATAATATATTAATATCTATGATTTTCTAAGCAGTCGAACAAAATCAATACTTTTCTAAGCATAACCATATTTATACCTAACGGTATCATAAGAAACCAACATCAATGATGTCATACCCTCGAAAGTTACCAATTATTACGCTTCTAGCTACATCAGTAAACGGTAACATTTTCGTATATCAATCAATGAATATGTAACCACATATTTCTTTATTTCTAACATTACAACAAATGCAACATCTCAAGCCTCAAAAGCACATTCCAAAAATCAAATTCGACACTTACCTCGAGCTCGATCATCGACTTCCAATGCCACATCAGCAAACAACGCTTGTAACAAATCGCGTCTCTGATTAGGCGAACCTATTGCCTGATCATTAACACATACAATCAAAAACAAAATTAAAAAAATTATCATAATTACATACAATAAACGAATGAAACAAACAAGCAAACCTTTTGAATATGTGAGAACCGTTAACTTACCCACCTATTGCCTGATCATTAACACATACAATCAAAAACACAAAAAAATGTATAACGACAAATGTATAACAAACCCGGCGAAAAATATTGACAAAAGCTTAAAAGTGAACCATACACAAGCTTTCAGTAGCGGCAACTAAAATCCGGCGAGACAGCAGCAACTCCGACAACTTTTCCGGCAAGTAAGCTGCTGTTTTTTTTGGCGAGTCAGTTATGTTTTTCCGGCGAGTGGCGTCGATAGTCACCTGAAAACACTTGGTGGATTAGATTTAAAAAGAAATAAGAAAGTTGAAATCTATTAGATCTAAAAGAAAACTTTCAAAACTTTATAAATATAAGTAGATCTATTAAGAAAACTCAAAAAAATACCTGAAAACTTGAAAACCCTTTGGGTCTTGGTGGTTACAGCGGCTTAAGAACACGGTGGAGGGTGGATATCGACGGTAACGTCGGTTTCTATAGTGGTGGTGGTGATGGCGGCGGCGGTTTGGAGAGATGGTGGTGTGTGTGTTTTTAGGTTAAAGTGAGAGAGTGTGAAATAATGTGTTTTAAAGATTGTATAAGTAATTTCAAGATGGACAAGGACAAAAGGGGATTACACAAAATTCAGTTTTTCACTCTTGACTTTTTGACCATTTTTGCTTTATAATTAGTTAAGATTAAGATAAATCATAAATGTTTCAAGTCATAACATTTTTAATTTGCAAAAATGAAATAAAGAAATGCTTGATGAAACAAATAAATGGATTACATTTTCTATATTTAATAATAAGTAAATAATACAAAAAATTTCCTTTCTCTCTCCTCTAACCGTTTTCCAGCCATCTCCCACCATTAAAAACCTTGAAATTCCTTCAATTACACTGCAATTTGTACGCTATTTCTAAATCCAATCCGTGTAATTGATTCAATTTTCAATCCCGCATCTATTGATCTTGTTTTCCCCAAATTTTGACCTGTTTTGATTCAATTAGGGTTTCTTTTATAGTTTTTTGATTTTAGGCTTAAAATTCACAAAAATCAAAAATAATATAGTAATTCATTTGTATTGATGAATAGTATAAGCCTTTAGAATGGCAACTAACAAAAGGTCTTCTAAGAGAACAATTAGGGTTCCGACCAGATTTGGGGATTCTGTACAGGGGATTCCCAAGAAGAATGGTGTTGCAGGCATTGTTTCAGGGGAAAACAAAGGAAGTGATAATGATAAAGATGGGAGTAAAAATGGTAGTAGTATGGGAAGAACAGGGGTCAAGAATAGTGATAAGAAGGGGAGTTTTGAAGGTGATCTGAATGGAGATGGTTTCCCTACTTTGAGTAGTCAGGTAAGTAACTCTCCTAGTAGTGCTAATAATCTGAGTAATGTTTTGAGTAAGGATGGTGATGATAGTTTGAATGCATGTGAGAGGTTGGCTGGGATTGATACTGATAAGAATTGTACTAGTGCTATTAAAACTGCTATGAATATGAATGCATGTGTTACTAATGATGTTACTAGTGTTGAAACTGATGGTAGTAGTACAAGAGTGACTGATGCTAATGGTCAGGTTATAGTTGATAAGTAGAACAATGGGAGTGACTGTAAGGAAATTGCAAAAACTGTTTTGGAGAATACTGATGGGAGAAACAGTAAATTGGTTGACATTGTTAAGGCTGCTAGTCTGGATAATAAACTGTTATTGATTCCTACTGAAACTACTGAGGATGGACATGAAGTTGCAGTATTTGATGAGGAAACTGTTGAGTTAGGTAGTGCTAAGTGGAATAGGACTGTATGTGGCCAATTCTTAGGATGCAACATAAGCTTTAATGAGGCTAAATATCACTTAAGAAGGATGTGGTACAAATATGGACTTGAGGACATTACTGTTAATAATAAGGGTGTGTTCTTCTTCAAGTTTCATGATGAGCAGGGGATAATTGAGGTTATTAGCAATGGCCCTTGGATGGTGAATAATAAGCCAATGTTTGTACAAAGGTGGAGTGTTGATGTATGTTTAGATAAATCAGAACCAGTGAAGTTGCCTGTTTGGGTCAAATTGTTAAATATCCCTTTGGAGGCATGGAGTGTAAGAGGAATAAGTACAATTGCTAGCTGCCTAGGAAAACCTATCATCATGGATGATGTAACTACTAAGATGTGTATGACTGGGGTGGGTAGACTAGGCTATGCTAGAGTTTTAGTGGAACTTAATGCTGAGAAAGATTTAAAGAGTGTAGTAGAAATAGTGTATAAGACCAAAGGTGCTGGTGTGGTTATGTCTAAACTTGTTGATGTTGAGTATGCCTGGAAACCCTTTAGATGTGCACATTACTGTGTGTTTGGACATGAAATTGAGAAATGCAGGCTTGCTCCAAAAGAAGTTGAAGATAAAAATGTTGGTAAGGAAGCAGAACAAGTTGATGATGGATTTAAACCTGTTCAGAATAGGAAAATGAGAAATGAAGAAAACAATAAGAAAAGTGATGTGAACAATCAATCAGTGGGTAATAGTAATAAGATACCTGAACAAAAACAGTTTACTAATAAGTATCAATATAGGAAAAAACATGATACAACCTTTAATGAGAAGCATAATAAGAATAAGGGCAAAGAGAAAAGTAGGGAGTATGATACAGATAAGGAGAAAACCTATGATGCTGGTAATGAACAGGTGTCTAAAGGGAAACAGGATGGGATGAATAAGGGGGATTATTGCAAGGCTAGTACTAGTAATGAGGATAATACTGTCAATAAGGCA
This sequence comes from Artemisia tridentata subsp. tridentata, assembly GCA_021014915.2. Classification (NCBI taxonomy): domain Eukaryota; kingdom Viridiplantae; phylum Streptophyta; class Magnoliopsida; order Asterales; family Asteraceae; genus Artemisia; species Artemisia tridentata. The sequence goes on from CP139506.1 coordinate 359,995,308, forward strand.
AAAGGGGGTGTGGCAGAATCCAATAGATTCAGTGCTTTAGAATCACTAGTTGAGGAAACAGTACTAGTTCCACCTATTGATGATAGGAGGATAGTTGAGGAAGCAATAAGTATGAAAACAGAAGTGAATGAGAATGATATGGTTAAATGGACAACTGATATGAAGAAATATTACAAGGATAAGAAAGAGTTGCTGGAAGTTACTGAGGAAATTGAAGAGATAGAAGATGTTATAGGTGATTTTTCAGTAGCAGGGGATGGAATTATAAGGAATGAAGTGGAGGGATTGAGGGGGAATATGCTTACATAGAATATCCCCCAAGCATAATACATCCTGTAGATAGTATTAGTAGTATAGTATTACTAGTATCTCATCTTTGTTTTGTATATAGTATTGTGTTTTATTTGAATTGTGTGAAAAATAGATAGAGTGTTGTCAGTGAAAAGAATTGAGAGAGTTGGTGAGAATAAAAACAGATAGAGAGTTTGTGTATTGCAAAAACAGACAGAGTGTTGTAAGCAAAAAGAATTGAGAGAATTGTGAGCTTTAAAAACAGATAGAGAGTATTTTGTGTCATATAAAAATAGATAGAGTGTTGTAAGATAAAAGAATTTAGAGAATTGTGAGTATAAAAACAGAAAGAGAGTTTGAATTTGTGTGATAAAAACAGACAGAGAGTTGTGAGCAAAAAGAATTGAGAGATTGGATAGCCAAAAATAGAAAGAGAGTTTGTGTGAAAAATAGATAGAGAGTAGTGAGTCAAAAGAATTGAGAGATACAAGTGAGTTAAAAAACAGAAAGAGAGGATACTAATTCAAAATGGATTTCAAAATGGCCACTTGGAATATTAGAGGTATGAATACCTCTGATAAACAAAAAGAAGTTAAAAAATTCATTGTTGAGGAAAAATTACAGCTATGTGCAGTAATTGAGACTCACATAAAGCATACCAAAGTCGCAAAGGTTGCTGATTTTATATTTGGCAACTGGAGTTATGTTACTAATAGTGAGAATAATAACAAGGGTTGTAGGATAATGATGTGGTGGGATCCTAATATGGCTCATGTCTGGATGCTGGGAAAGGAAAAGCAATGCATGTTGTTTCTGATTGAGACATTGGACAGGAAAACAAAGTTTTTTTTGCACAATTGTATATGCAAGCAATTCTGGTTATGAAAGGAAAAGGCTATGGAAAAGTTTAGAGATTCACAAGAAAGTTGTCAATGGGAATCCATAGATTATTTCAGGGGACTTCAATGTTACACTGGATGTAAAAGAGCATTCCAATGGTAGTTCATCTTCCTCTGCTGATATGATTGACTTCTAGAGTTGTGTGGCTGAACTGGAAATTGATGATATTTTGAGCTCTGGATTCCAATTCACTTGGACCAAAAGTTTAAAAAATCCAAGATGCAAAACTTTAAAAAAGTTGGACAGAGTAATGAGCAATGAAAAATTCCTGAATAACTATCCTACTTCCCATAGTATCTTTCTCCCATATATAATCTCAGACCATTCACCTGTTGTGCTAATAATTCCTAATGGAGGTACAAGAAGAAGAAGAGCATTCAGGTTTTCTAACTTCATAACTGAAAAGAGGAACTATTATAACATTGTGAAAGCAGAATGGGACAAAGATGTGATGGGATTTAATATGTATAAAGTTGTGAAGAAAATGAAGATGCTTAAAGTTGAGTTGAACAAATTGAGTTGGGAAAAAGGCAATGTCCATGATAGAGTTACTACACTTAGAAACAAAGTCAAGCAAGTACAGGCTGATCTTGACAAAAGTCCTTTTGATGAAGTAGTAAAAGCTCAGAGTTGTAACATCCTTAATGAGTACTGTGAGGCCATCAGAGATGAAGAAAGCTTATTGTTCCAAAAAGTAAAGGTGGATTGGCTTAAAGAAGGAGATAGAAATACAGAGTTTTTCCACAAAATCATTAAAGGAAGGATACACAAAGGAAGAGTCATGTCAATCTGTGATGAAAATGGAATAAGATATGAGAATGATGAAGTGGCAGGGCAATTTGAACAACACTTCAAAAAGTTTTTGGGAACTAAGGATGAGGTATTAGCATTTCCTAGAGACTGTGTTAATGTTTGCAACAAGTTAAGTGAGGATGAAGCTATGTACATGATCAGACCAATAGAGGATGATGAAATCAAGTCAGCAATGTTTGATATTGAAGACTCTAAGGCTCCAGGGCCAGATGGTTTCACTGCTAAGTTCTATAAGTCTACTTGGAAGATGATTGGGAAAGACATCTGTTTGGCAGTCAAGGAATTCTTCTTAACAGGGAAACTTCTTGGAGAGGTAAATGCTACTCTAATATCTCTTGTCCCTAAGATCTCTACACCCAATAAAGTATCTGACTTTAGGCCTATAGCATGCTGCAATGTCCTATATAAGTGCATTAGTAAAATTATGACTAATAGGATCAAAAAGGTGCTAGGGAAGATTGTTAATGAAAATCAAAGTGTCTTTATTGCTGGTAGGCAGATCACAGATAACATTTTATTGGCACAAGAGTTATTCAGGGGGTATAATAGAAAACAAAAAGTGAAAAAATGTGCATTTAAGATTGATCTTCAAAAGGCTTATGATACCATTAGTTGGGACTTTCTGAAAGTTGCTTTGGAAATGTTTGGGTTTCATGAGAAAATGATAAGCTGGATTATGGTTTGTGTCACTACAACCAAGTTCTCTATAAACATCAATGGTGATAGGGTAGGATATTTTAATGGTGGTAGAGGGTTAAGACAAGGGGACCCTATCTCTCCCTATCTATTCACCTTGGTTATGGAGGTTTTCACCCTGCTTATGAAAAAGAACATTAGTGAGTCAGAAAGTTTTAAATTCCATCAAGGTTGTAAAAAACTTGAAGTTACACACCTTTGCTTTGCTGATGAGTTGCTAGTAGTCTTTTGTCATAGGGACTGTGGTTCTGTTAGAGTGATTAAGAAAACACTTGAGGATTTTAGTCAATACTCAGGACTGAAACCTAATATTCAGAAAAGCACTATATTCTTTGGGGGTCTTTCAACACCTGAACAAGAAGCTCTACACCAAATTATTCCATTCAGTATTGGACAATTGCCTGTGAGGTACTTAGGAGTTCCTCTGGTCACCAAAAAGATTAGTGTGAAAGATTGTAAACCACTTGTTGATAAAGTGAGAATCAAAGTTCGACACTGGAAGAACAGATCATTGTCATATGCAGGGAGACTCCAATTAATTGCATCAATTTTGTCATCTATGCAAATTTATTGGGCATCAGTGTTCATGCTTCCCAAGTCAGTTGTGAAGGACATTAATAAAGTGTTGAAGGGTTTTCTTTGGTGCCAAGGAGAATTGACAAAGGGAAAGGCCAAAGTGTCATGGGCCAACATTTGTAGACCAAAGGATCAAGGGGGGATTGGATTGAAAGATTTACAGAAATGGAATGAGGTTCTGATTATGAAACACTTATGGAATGTGGCTGCCAAAAAAGATAATCTGTGGGTAAAATGGATGAATGTTGAGAAATAAATGGATTACATTATCTCATCCGAAATACAATAATGTAAAGATATGTTTAAAATAAATAAATAAATAAATAAATAAATAAAAAAAGGTGATAAAACATAAACAAAATATTAGTTCCAAAGTCTAAAATAAAGTAATCAAATAAAAAAAATAACGACAAAAACATTAAATGCAAAGTGCCATGTATAGTTTTGGTGAATAAATAGAGCTAATGAATAGCAGAGCTACACCTACATGTATGGGCCATCTGGTACTTAACTGATCCATTGAGTGTCACTTTTTCCTCCACCAAACAAGATATCCTCTGACCGAATAGGAGGAATGTGCTGAGTCATCCAATTAAGCTACTTTCAAACACCCCCTTAGTTTATAAACTTATCAGATTAAGTTTAGAAGCTTAACTTAATAAATTAATAAGTAAAAATTAAGCTTATTATCTTTTAAAGTTATAAATCATAAAAACAAGCTTAAGCAAAAAAATAACATAGTTAGTGGAACTTGGTTTTGAAAAAATAAATTCAAGATAGTTGGTTACTTTATCCGTCTCACTTTAAGTGTACACATCTTGTTTCCTATTTTATGCTTGTTAAATATGTCAAATTTTTTAAAGTCAATCATCACGTTTAAATAAAAGTAACATTTTGTTAGATTTAAATCTACAATAAACACAATTGTTAGAAAGTAAAGTTTTTTTTTTTTTTTTTTTATTATTTTTTTTTTGAACACGTAAAGCAAGAGATCAAATAAAAATATAAATATCCATAAAAAGTGTAAAAAGTCTTTAAAAGAAAATTCTTGAAAAATTCGAAAGTTCTCCCTCAAAATAAAAGATGATGGTACATTAAAAAGTTGTTCGAATAAATTTTTGTCAATGTACAAAAAAAAAGTTTTTATGCACAAAAGATTTAGCTTGTCATATTTTGATACAAGATAAAATTTTGATACATACACTAAAAAGAAGTTAGATACGAAAACGAATTTTCAATGCAAAATATGTCAGTTTATAAAATTTTAATTCACAAACTATACACTTTATCTTCATTCACATCATTTTATATCCACGAGCCTCTTATATATCTTGTGGAATTTTTTAACAACTTTTTGCCTTTTAAATTATTTTTCATGAATATTTATTTTTTATTAATCTCACCGATACTTAAAACATATTGTTTTCTCTTATTGAGGAACAAAAACATTTCTCTCTTGCTAAACTAGACATTTCCATCATTTAAATTAAAATAAATAAATAAATAAATAATAATAATAACAATAAATAAATAATAATAATAATAATAATTAGTTAGAATAAAAGAAATGAGTGGAACACAGTTTGTGTCTAGACTAAAATTCAAACTTACTTTATCTAAATTTTTACATTTAGGGCCTTTTTGTTTAATTTCTTTCATTAAGTCATGTTAATTAACAGATGACTTAATGCAGACAACCTCAGTTTTATTACTTAATATTTTAAGTCATATTTCTCTATTCAGTTACAAACAAACAGTTTTCATATCACTTAATTAAGTTTTTTTCATATTAAGTCAATTAAGTCGAAATCAAACCCCCTTCCTCTTACGATTTTACAATACTATCTTAACATCCGATCCGATCCGATCCGTTACTCTCTAAAAGAAAGACGACCCGGTTTAATAACTTGTTTTGAAGGCGAGTTCTGGAGAAAGCATTGAACTGAATCTGATTATTATTCCGTCATGTTTTGTGAATCCAATTATCAAGGTAGGTATTATTATTTTCATTGATATTATCGAATATTAGGTTTTCAAATTAGTTACTGTTATAATTATTAAGATGATCTCACCCTAATTGTTTTCAAATTTTATGTTATTGCATTTATTAAATTGAAGTTAGTGTTTAATACAAGTAGTTTATCATCAATGATCAGATGATTGATGATGAGCAAATAAAGTAAAGTTGTTTTGATTGTTATATCAGGTAGTTGATGATGAAAGAAAAGAAGACCTCATCCTCACTTGCGCGTATTCTGGCCAATTGTGGACCTCAGGTAACTTGATTACTGCTGTGTTTGCATTCATGTTGTTTTTATGTTACAAATGTTGTCATGTGTTTTTAAACTATGGGCACCAAATTATGATTAAGAAATTCCCAATAGGGTGACACTTCCACGAGTCATAGGGCACCTTGTCATACCAACCATGGACTCTCGGATGCAATGCTTAGAAGGGGAGGATGTGGCGTTAGATTAAACCACAGGTGTTTTAATAATAGCAAAATATTATAGGTTGAGAACATTCCCATGGCTCATTTTTGAGTAGCCACTAGCTCTTTTCCAACACGGATAATGCTGGGTCGGATTGAGAAGAGCTGGCCGTGATTAGTAATTATATCATGTTTAAGTCCTTGTTTAGAAATCCCATTAAGAGAGGAATGACTACTTATGTTTTAGTTAAAGCTAAAAAGGCACAAAAACTCGTAAAATAGATAGAAACTTAACACTGCGGCGAGTTAGTTGGTTTTTAATTGGTTATGTTTATCCAAATGTAAGTTCAAACAGAAACGTTACATCAGTAGTTAAAGGTAAACTGATATTATAGATTGAGCCACCTCACAGGTCGAACATTCCCATGGCTCATTTTTAAGTATCCACTAGCTCTTTTCCAACACGGATAATGCGGGGTCGGGCTGCCGTTAGAAGTAATTATTATCATGTGAAATCCTTGTTTAGAAATCCTATTAAGAGAGGAATGAGTACTTATGTTTTGATTAGTTTACTTGATGGATAGGGACACTCGTTAGATTGATTTTGAATAAATCATGGATTGTTTTTTGATGAAGTTTGAATCTACTGAACATGCAAACTTTAATTTGATTTTATCAAACAATTGCAGGCAAAAGTATACGGGAGTTGTGTTGCTGCAAAGGTTCCTCAAATTGAACGTGATATGTGTGTGAAAGAATTTCTTGCATTAAAGAATTGCATGCAGACTGTGGTATTGAATGCTTAACCATATCGTAAAACTTCTTGTCACTTGTTTTGCGTTTCTCTAACTAATACCCCCGTCAAATTGTTTTTCTTTCAGCTCAAGGGAAAGCCATAAGTTTACATTTTTTTTCTTCATAAGCACACCAAAGCGACATATAGCTTGTTACTTTCAGTAAATAGGTAAAAAAATTATAGCTTAATAATCTTGTTAACGGTTTTTCGCAGCTTCTTGTTCCGTTCCTTTTTTCCCCCATCAACTGATTCACGTCCTTGTTTTTGTTTTTCAGTGTTATTTCTTCAAAGGAGGATTCTCTGTGATTGTCGAGTTCAAACTTTAAATCTCAAAATCAAAAAGAAAAAAAGAAAAAACAGAATTAAATGTCTGGGAATACATCAAGTTCTCAGTCCGGGGGTGGGTTTGGTGGATCTGGTGCTTTGTCACATGCTTACATTCAATATCCACCCTTAAAATGCAAAACTGATGGATCAAGAGGTCTATTTTATGATGATGGAAATAGGCTATTAATCTCAGCGACCTCTGACCATGTAAGTTCCATTAGTTATTTATTTGGCCATTAAGCCATATATGCCATATTACAAATCATTTTTTTAATAATCCTATAGATATGTGCACGCTAAATATTTGAGTTTGTTCTGGTTCAGGTTGTCTCTTGGAAAACTAACCCCTTTACTTCTGAAGTTGCTGCAACAACTAATACAATAAGTGAGGGACCAGTACTGTCTGTCCGCTATTCGTTGGATTCAAAGCTTATAGCTGTTCAACGATCAAACCGCGAGGTTCAGTTTTGGATCAAAGAAACTGGAGAAACCTTTAGTCAGAAGTCAAAGTCTGACTCTGATAGTATATTGGGTTTCTTTTGGACAGATTGTGCAGTTTGTGATATCGTGTTTGTCAAAACCAGGTAATTGCTAGACCTCATTACCAAGTATTAAGACACCACTTCTAATAATCATAATGTTGCTGATTGTATTGCTTCATCTGTAAACTACTGCGTTTGTTCAAGCTCGTAATTCATCATGACTTATTAAAATTGAATTACAGTGGATTGGACCTCTACACGTATGCACCAGAGTTGAAATCACTTGAGTTGATTGAGACGAAGAAAATGAATGTAAGTTGGTACATCTACACACATGAAAGCCGCTTGGTCCTTCTTGCTTCAGGAATGCAATGCAAAAGCTTTACTGGATATCAGGTATGGGCATAATACCACTTTTTTAAAGGTGTTTTAAAGTTAATTTTTCGAACTGTCCTACAATCAATTATAGAAGATATAGAGGTGCTGTCTTCAGGACTCTCCAGAAACCCAATTATACGAACAGAAATAATGAGTATCATTCTTTACTTTTCCTCTTTTTTGTTCAGCTTTCTTCTGCGGGTGTAATTCGATTGCCAAGGTTTGAGATGACAATGGCAAAGGCAGATGCTAACACTAAGCCTGTTCTTGCTGCTGAAGATGTTCATATTGTCACTGTGTAAGCTTTATTTGAATACACTAGTTTTGAACTCTTTAACTGTTTGACTTTATCCAACACATAAATTACTAATCGATGTGGTTGCATTTCAGTTATGGAAGGATATACTGCTTACAAGTTGATAGAGTTGCAATGCTACTTCATTCATATAGGTTTTATCGTGATGCTGTTATCCAGCAGGTGAATTATATTTTTTGTACAATGTTGAGAGCATTTGAAAATGATAGCAATATGCATGCCACCTGTCAGATACTGTAGTTCTTTCATCTTGCTATTTGTTTGAAACATACTACCCCACCTTATAAGAGAGAAAAGGAAAAAGAACAACACTTACATATTTTGCTTCTAATAGAGAGTTGGGATGAGTTGGTATTTATTCTGTCATTTTTAGAACATTAAAAGGACATAACTAATGGCCATTGCGTTTTTTGGATTGACATTTATTAGCAAGTGCTCAGCGTCTATGATTTTTTTTTTAGAATTTGCATAAAGGGTTTTTCCGTTAATAGTAATTAACAAGTGCCATGGTGGCACAAGTTAGAAAAATCCTTGGCTAAAAGGGTAACCAAATGTGATCCAGTTTTATGTACTCGTAACCAACTTTGGTGCAATAACTTTCTTGAGGTAACTAACTCTTTCTGCCCGGAAAAAAACCTGACTCTCGCTCAAAAGAGTGATTTGACCATAGCTGGTTTCCATATACTCGTGTCGTTTTTCATGTCACAAAATTCAATCTGTTCTTTAAAAATATTTGTTAGATACTGCATCAGATGACATTTGTGATGGAATGACTTTTGGGTTTCCTTTTGCACAACATCGTTCTTCTTTGGCCGATTAATTTTAATCTGTATCTATTATAATTGATTCCAGCCAACCAAATGATCCATATTTCATTCTGTTTTCTCGTTCCATCAGGGTTCTCTACCTGTTTATTCCAGCAAGATAGCCGTGAGCGTGGTTGACAATGTTCTGCTCATTCATCAAGTGGATGCAAAGGTTATCATATTATATGATATATTTGCAGATTCAAGGACACCTGTATCTGCTCCACTTCCTCTCTTGATAAGGGGCTTACCACGTGCTATTTCATCGTCTCTATCCGGTAATAAGGATGCAAAAAGTTCAGAAGCAACAATTTTAAATGATACGGCATCTAATTTGTATAATGATGACTGGAGGTTTCTTGTTCCTGACCTTGTATGTGATGTTGCCACTGGATATTTGTGGAAGGTCCATTTGGATTTGGAGGTAAGTTCTAATATGACTGTTATATTAAATTATATTGTGTTTGGTAAACTTGAAGAAAAATGCAATGTACTATTCACTTATTACCAATGTTTGCAACATACTCTTTTTAACCATTTGTTGCAACTTCCTTGCCCTTTTTTACTGAAGTACGCAATTCATGCATTATATGGAAAGATAATGGGCTAATGGTTACGAATTGCATATTTTGGTAAGAAATGATAAGTGTATTACGTTAAATGGATAAAAGTATGTTGCGTCTATTGTTAAAAGTTGAATAGTGCATTGCACTCTCGTTCAGTTCACCCTATTTTGATGGCAGGTTGTTGTTTTGTGTTTAATCTGCTTTTATTTTATCTCAAATACGCAGGCAATTTCTGCAAGTAGCTCCGAAGTGCCATCAATTTTAGAGTTCTTGCAGCGGAGGAAATTAGAAGCAAAGAAGGTAAACATATCAGTGATAACCTAACTAGTAATGCCTTCAAGTTGAATGAAGTAAATACGCATCTAATGGTTTCAATTAAGAAATACAGCGGTGGCGTTTATGACCGATTCACCTCTGATTGGGGTTGCAGTTTTATCTTAACTGGTCAACGGGTAATCAAATGGGTTGAAAGTTGCCCTAAAGTTTATTTAGATCATCATATTTATAAAGTTAAATTGTTGCTTAAAAGAATTTATTAATCTGATCATAACACAGTATATATTTAGCAATTCATAATAAATGGAGAAAAAGTGTCAGCCCAACCATCTTTTAATTCGTACCAATAATTAGCATTTTTTACGCTTTATATAACCTGTCTAACCCACCAATTCTGCGACATATAAGAAATACAGTTTTAGTGCTCCTTTTTTGCAATTTCCAACTTTAAGAGATTATGGTAATTACCTCCTTCGTGTATTTTATTTCAGGCTAAAGAGTTATGTTTGGAACTAGTTAGCTCTCTCATCATCGAGCGAAGACCTCTCCCAATGGTTTTCCGGGCAATAGATGTATTGGTCAGCTCTTTCGCACATTCACTCAAAACAGGCAGTTATTCAAAGGGTAAAACTGTCAAAAGTGAACCTGCCACTCGGGTCGACAGTAGAACTGTACCCAATTCTGGCTTTTCAACTTCAGACTCCGAAGATAATGCTAATTTTAAGAAGGCAAAGGACAAATTTCTTGACATCAATTCTTCTAGTGGCAATGTCGACAGAGAAAGTATAGCGGGTGCTGAAGCTTCTAGAACTGTAGATCATTCAGTGCCTTCAGAATCTCAGCAACCACTTAATGCTAATGTTTCTGAACCACAAGAGTCGCAAGTTACTTCAGCAGCCATTCCACCTGATGAGCTGTACAGCTTTGTATTTGCTTCTGTGGAGGAAGAGATGATTGCTGATGCTTCTTATTTGTTTGCCATCATTGTCGAGTTCATTAGAAGGTAATTGGTTCTTTAGCTTAACTTGGTGAAAAGAATTATAAAATTTGGTTTTCATTGAATGAGTTGGTGATATCAATTTAAATAGTTACAAACTGATACTCGTGAGTTGTTGAAGGTTGTCAAGATTATGCGTCTTTTGCTTTTAACACATTATGCATTCTGAATCTTTAATGTTGTCTCCAAATATTTGATAGTCCTTATGTCTACTTTTGCAGTGCCAATTTGGAGAAAATAAAATTGCACCCTAATATCTATGTTTTGGCCGTGCGGCTGCTTGCCCGGAATGAACGATATGCTGAACTTGGACTGCTTATTATGAATAAGGTATGGGACTTTTATGCACCTTGTTTGATTTTTACTCTTATTAACAGCAGCAATTATTTGGAAGATGATAGCAAGCAAATAGGTAACTTTAGCATGAACGCTTAAAAAAATGAAATGATGCAGAATGGATGGAATGAGTAATACTTTTGTAGTAGTCTCAGGTGGTTGGATTTGGTTTGTTTTGAATCTCAAAATCAGCATTGCTTTATTTACAGGTAATTGAACCCTCGAAAGAGGTTGCACTCCAACTACTAGAGAGCGGACGTCAGAATGTTAAAACAAGGAAGTTGGGCCTGGATATGCTGAGACAGCTCATGCTTCATCATGATTACGTTGTGTTGCTTGTACAAGATGGATGTTATCTTGAAGCTTTACGTTATGCACGGAAGAATAAGGTGATATTCTTCACCTCGGTCACCATCATATAAACCTTCACATGCTAATAGTGATGGCGATTTTGACCCATTCACTTATGAATGGGTCGATTTGGACTACGTTTGATCTCAAGCAGGTCAATTAAACAAATGTTTTTTTTAAGGGAACATGTCTTACGGATTATAAGCAGAAAGTCACCCAAAGCCTATTTTTAACACAAACAACCTTTAAGTCCTTTTTTTAAAGATTCTGGTTATTATTGTGATAACATTATTTTCTAAATCTAAATCATAATAAACACATTAGTTATTTGTGGGTCAATACAACCTGCTTGACCTGACCCCTTCAGCCATAACTGTTATGACCCATTACCAATCTTGCCACCTCTAACTATGACCCGTCGTGCACTCTTTTTGTTTTGTATGCTGTAGGATCTTACCATAATCTGTTACTCCCTTTGACCTGTTTTGAGGTGTATATTTCTCCAGGATGAGTGAGTATTATTTTGTAATAAGTTTTGAGGGTTTCGTTTGTGAATCAGGTTACTACTGTGCGCCCATCACTGTTTCTAGAGGCAGCGTATGCATCAAACGACCCCCAACACCTAGCTGCGGTTCTCAGATTTTTTCGTGACTTCATACCTGGTTTTGGAACCACTTCGGAACACAGTACGTACATTCGTGCTCTTGCTGATATGCCCTCATCCATTACTGTGTGAGCCTGTGAGATCTGATCCTTATGCTTCATGAAAGCTATAAATTGGACCTTCAAAATAGTAGCCTTTTGTTTTTGTTTTTTTTTTTTTTTTTTTGGTAGTAGAATCTCTTTATTTTTTATTGTTATATCAATACGTCACTAAATAGAAGCTCTCACAGAAATTCCTGTAGCATTCGTGTTGAAGACTAAAGTTGTGGCCTAATAATGAATAAAAGTCTGAAATGTAGAGAGATTGATTTCTCAGTTCTTGTATTTCCGAAGCTATTTTTGAGTTAAAAGGTTAAAATCACTTTTTTCGGGTTTTCTAATTGTTTACGCTTGCTATCATTGTTCTAACTTCGTGTTAAGGAGTCCAATCTTTACAAAACTATATCGTCGAAACAATATTTAACCACAGGCGAAAAATATGATCTAATAATTTGGCTGTCTCGTAAAATTAAAGGGAGGCAATTAGCATGCCGATTTAATGCTAACTTAACATGGCAATAATTATATATATATATATATATATATATTTCCCAGGAATGGGCTTGGGCTTAATTGTGGATTTACCAAAGTAATAACATCAATATTTGTGGTTGTAAAGCTGGGATTATACTGTTTGTACTACTGTTCATGTAATTAAGAAATTAATTAGAAATAACTAATTACAAAGTAATTAAAGATGTGTGGCTGTAACATTGGGACTCTACTATTATTACAACTGTTCACGCCTTAAAAAATTTAAAAAAAAAAAAAAAAAAAAAAAAAAAAAAAAAAAACAGACTAATTATATATTTATCTATTTACCGGGAGTTGCAATGCATCAAATTGTTGTATACAACAGTTGTTATAAGAGTAAATCTGTTGTCAACAATTGTACTACACTGTTTTTACTCTTAGCTAACAGCCAATATTTATTAGACATAAGTAAATACAGGTGGCAATGTTTACATAATTAAAACTAAGTAGGCAAAGGTTACATAATTAGACATAAGTAAATACAGGTGTCTTGCTATAACCACTGTTCATGAGGGTAAAACAGTAATTAAAAATAAGTAAATACAGGTGGCAATGTTTATATAATTAAAACTAAGTAGGCAAAGGTTACATAATTAGACATAAGTAAATACAGGTGTCTTGCTGTAATGTTAGGAGTATACTATTATAACAACTGTTCATGAGGGTAAAACAGTAATTAAACATAATTAATTACAAGTTACAACAATTGTTGCTGACTTAATTTGGACAAGTTACACTGTAGCAACATGTATCCTAGCTCAAATACCAAGTGTAGATATTTTCCCAGCCTTGCAATTGTACATGTATTGTACACATTCAATCTACACCATCCTGCACATCCAAAAACAGCCCAGAAACTTCCATCAGAAAATTTGTCTGCTTTGATCTAACATAGTATCTACCAAGAAGATAATAATAATAAATTCTTTGTTTTAAGTAGGTAACTAAATAGTTGCCACCTTTGGATTTCTTTTTTAAACTGTTTTTTCTTACTTAAACTTGCCTTCTTTTATACAGGTGCTAAACAAATTTCAAAGGTGCAAGTTTCCACTTTCTCATCACAGGTATGTTTACATATAATCTATATATGCTGCTCTAATATAACCATATGACTGCATACTTATGTATTATTACCAAAAAATTGTTGCCCAGGACTCTAGATTACATGCATATTTGCTACTTATATTGTCTATATATATATATATATATATATATATATATATATCTAGAAGATGCCTAGAAATACAAGGTCTTTAAGGATAGATACATCACACCAATTTCAGAATTATATGTACAACTTAAATGGTAAGCGTGCACTGCATATACAACCTACGTCTAAGTTGAATGCTATAGAACAACAAAAATGGTTCAAAAAACAGAGTTGCTGGCGCCAACCAACAAACAATGCCATACCACAAGAATATGGCACCACCTATTGCTCTGCAGATGAAGGACCATCTGCATCAAACAGCGACCAGACAAGTTCTCACAATTTACAACGAGCCGAAAACAGTGGTCGATCAAAAAGGGAACATATAAATACCAATTTGTCTACGCCTACAATGCAAACTTGCACTGAAGAGTTGAATGCTATAGAAAAACAAAAATGGTTCAAAAAACAGACTCACTACCGGTCTGTAGATGAAGGACCATCTGCATCAAAGACCGACCAGAAAAATTCTCAAGATTTACAACAAGGCGAAAACTTACCTGGACAGTTGCCACTCAGTCCAAATGAATATAGCCACAACTTCATACAACACAGCCACGAACATCAATCGTCTCCACCAGATCCATATGGCTTCCAAAACAGAAGAAAAAAAAAGGTCAGTTTCGTGAACTTACCATATTTAATGCAACTAAATTTTATGTAAATTAATTTTCTTGCTTATTTATGCAGAGTTAAATTATTAAGACATGTTTAAACAGAAATTATGAATTGCAAATTAACCAATTTATACAAAATGCAGACAAAAAAACAAACAATTCAATAAAACACAAGAACCGCAACAATCTACAGAAGGCATAAAAATCAGTTGGAGAATCAAAGTCCACATACTAATACAAGTAGCCGTCGATCAAAAAGGGAACATACAACTACCTATTTGTCTACGCCTACAATGCAAACTTGCACTGAAGGTATAACAATTCAAATTTAATTTTGCCTAATAATTTTTCTTGATAAAAAAGTAATTCTAAAAGTGTTTTGCCTTTAAAACTGCAGGTACCTCAAATTTGTACATTGATTTAGGTGATTCTGACTATGCATGTCAATATTGCAATGCAACGTTCTGGTATAACGAACGGTTGAAAGGAAATGCTCATCAATGTTACCAAAAATACACAAAATGCTGTGGAGGAGGTCAAGTGTATCTTAAAAAAGAAACAGACCCTCCAGAATATTTGAAACACCTCTTCAAAAACAAACATTTCTTAGATAATATACGGGCGTATAACCAGATGTTTAGTATGACATCTTTTGGAGCAGAAATTGACGAATCAATAAACAATGGAAAAGGTTCATATGTATTCAAAATTTCGGGTCAGATACACCATTGGATAGGCACATTATGCCCATCGAATGGGGAAGACCCTAGGTTTCTACAACTTTATATCTATGATACGGAAAACGAAGTTCGTAATAGGATGGAGCCTTTTGGTGGAACAGAACAGAGTGGTTTGAAGGCTGAAATAGTAGAAAGGCTAATAGAAGTATTGGATGAGCACAACGAGTTGGTCAAACTATTCAGGACAGAAAGAGATAAACTAAATGAAGAAAATGTACCTGAATTCAAGATTCAGCTTTACAATGTAGTTGGAGCTCAGGAATATCAGCTTCCTTCATCTGGAACACTTGGAGGAATAGTATTTCAGACTGATGCGAAAACACAAATAGATTATGACATCATTATAGAGTATAAAGATCGACGGCAAAAAAGAATCAACAAACTTCATAGTACGTACATGGCTCTTCAATTTCCTCTTCTTTTCATTTATGGCCAACCTGGCTACAACACGAAAATGACATTAAAAGGTGTAAACACAACAAGAAAAAGGAACAAGCTATCTATCAACAACAACAAACCCAATCCCGCCGGGGCAGGGTATGGGGGAGGTAGGATGTAGACAGACCCTACCCCTACCCCTAGGAAAACCCGGGAGTAGAGAGGCTGCTTCCAAAGAGACATCCGGCCAGTGCATGTGTGCGCGTGAGAGAGCAAGGGCAGGAGAGCAACCGAGATACCATAGCAGACAACAAGAAGGCAACAGAGCAGGCAAACAAGCAAACACAAAAACGCAAACACAAAAACATAGAAGGCACAAAAACACAAAAAGCACAGAGCACATTACCAAGAAAAACAGGCAAACCTGAGGAGGCAAAACATAGCAAAGCAGGGAAATGCACGGGGCCTAGAGCTAAGGCAAAGCAACCACAAAAAGCAAAGCAATACAGAGCAAAGCACGAGGCTTAAAGCTAAGGCAAAGCAACCAAACAAAGCAAATCAAAGCAAAGCAGGACAACGCACTGGGCCTAAAGCTAAGGCAACGCAACCCAACACACCTAGCCTGAGCTACCCGCAAATCCTAATTCTATCTCTCCACGCCTTCCTATCTGAGGTCATGTCCTCGGACAAGAGCAGCTCCTTCATGTCGAGCTTAAGTCTATCCTCCCATCTGAGTTTGGGTCTACCCCTTCTTCTGACACCGTCCACCACTAACGCTTCGACTCTTCTTACGGGTGCTGATTGTGGCCTCCTCTTTACATGACCGAACCACCTGAACCTTCATTCTCTCATCTTCGAAATAATAGACTCGACCTTAAGCTTAGCTTTGAAAACTCCGTTCGGGATCATGTCCATCAAGGTCTTACCGCAAGTCCACCTTAGCATTCTCAGTTCCGCCACCTCGACCCTGTTAGCATGGGCTTTGGAGATAGGCCAACACTCAGACCCGTACAACATAGCCGGTCTAATCGCCACCTTATAAAATTTACCCTTTAGCTTTAATGGGACGTTCCTGTCACAAAGGACTCCCGACGCCGCCCTCTATCTCGCCCACCCAGCTCTAATCTGGTGGGTTACGTCTTCATCTATCCTCCCTGATTTGTGAATCATCGATCCCAGATATCTAAAGTACTCCTTGGGTGGAAGGACCCGGTCACCGATATGTACATCCATATCTACGTGGTGACCTGACTCGATCCTCCCAAAATCACATCTCCTGTATTTCGTCTTCTCTCTGCTCACTCGTAGACCATTGTCCTCTAGGGCCTCCCTCTAGTGTTCAAGTCTGTTGTTTAACCTTTCCGCCGATTCTGCCACCAACACAATGTCGTCAGCGAAAATCATGCTCCACGGTATGCATTCTTGAATCCCTCGAGATAACTCGTCAAGAATCAGTGCGAATAGGTACGGGCTAATGGCAGATCCTTGGTGGAGTCCCACTTCCACAGAGAAAAACTCTGAGATCCCCACTGAGGACCGTACACGGGTCTTAGCCCCCTCATACATATCTTTAATGACTCTGATGTACCTCCTTGGGGTTCCTTTATCAATTAGGGTTCTCCAAATTAACTCTCGAGGAACACTATCATATGCCTTTTCGAGGTCAAGGAACGCCATATGCAGTTCCTTTTGTCTTTCTCTATACTTCTCCATGAGACTTCTGAGAAGGTGGATAGCCTCAATCGATGACCTCCCTGGCATAAAACCAAATTGGTTCTCAGACACCCTCGTCTCCCTTCTCAATCTTCTCTCAATAAGTCTCTCCCAAAGCTTCATTGTGTGGCTAAGAAGCTTAATGCCCCTATAGTTGCTACACACTTGCACATCCCCCTTGTTCTTGTATATGGGAATGACTTCACTGAGTCTCCATTCTTCTGGCATCTTATCACCGGAAAAGATCTTGTTGAAAAGGCAAGTCAACCATCCAACCCCCTCATCACCCAGACACCTCCAGGCTTCAATGGGATTTGGTCCGGCCCTACTGCTTTGTTTCTCCCCATCTTCTGTATTGCCACCTTCACTTCTGGTTGGCTAATCCTCGAATAGTAGCACTCAGGAAGTTGGCTGGGGTTCTTTTCTTCTCTTCTCTCTTCCGTATACCTTCCGTTGAAAAGAGAGGAAAAATACTCTCCCCATCTTTTGGCCTATATCTATGAATATGTATTATAAATACCAGTTACATGAACGGTTAGACCAGTTCGGTCTCCTTTTTAAAGGTGGCAGGTTATTCCAACAATATGTCGTCATCGTTTATTGTACACTTGAACAAGAAAGACTTGATTTCATACGATCTAAGCAAAATAACCTAAGAACAGAATGCCTTTCAGGAATTTGTGATGCAATGTCAAAAGGAGATCATATTGGAGCTGATATAGGCCAAAAGATAATCCTGCCCTCAAGTTTCACGGGTGGTCCAAGATACATGTATTCGCATTATCTCGATGCACTTTCCATATGCAGAGTTCTTGGTAACCCCCAATATTTCATAACTTTGACATGCAACATTAATTGGCCAGAAATTAAACGACGAATGAGAAAATACCCAGAACTGACAACATCATATAGGCCTAATGTAGTGGATCGGGTTTTTGAGCAAAAGGTGGAAGACTTTTTAACAGTTATGAAGGAACAACAAATCTTTGGCCGCTGTACTGGAGGTAAGTAATATGTTTATACTATCATATTAACTCAAAAAATAAATTATTAAATCTGAATTCCATTTTGTAAACCTTAATGTTGTTATTCATTAACTTTTTTTTACTACAGTTCTTTACACTATTGAGTTTCAAAAATGAGGCCTTCCACACTGTCACACGCTCTTATGGATAGATGCAAAAGACAAGATAAGAAATCCGGAGGAAATTGACAAGTTCATTTCTACAGAATTACCAGACAAAACATCTGATCCTGAAACGTATAGAGTTGTTGTTGATATGATGATGTATGGCCCATGTGGAAACGTTAAACCAAATGCCTCCTGTATGCAAGAAGGTAGTTGCAGCAAGCATTTTCCCAAAAAATACAGTGAAGCTACTTACTTTGACGACAATGGCCATGTACATTATCGGAGAAGAAGAACACCAACTTATGTGACAAAAGGTGAACTCAGATTAGACAACACATATGTTGTACCATACAATCGTCTACTTTGTCTTATGTTCCACGCTCACATTAATGTCGAATATTGTGGCTGGAGCATGTTGATAAAGTATCTATTCAAATACATCTCCAAAGGCACAGACCGTATTGCTGCACGTATTGTAAAACCAATTGATGATCCGGGGCCATCGACATCTGCTCCAAAGATACAGATAGATGAAATTAAAAACTTTATTGACGGTCGGTTTATTTGTCCACCTGAAGCCTGTTGGAGGATACTTGATTTCCCAATACATCATAGAGAACCAGCTGTTCAGATACTCGTAGTTCACCTTGAAGATATGCAAAAAATTACTTTTCGTGATAAAGAACCTCTTGGTCGCATTGTAGCAGATGCTGGAAGAAAACTAACGACTCTAACACAATGGTTTGCATACAATGCAGAGTTCGAAGACGGAAGACATTTAACATATCTGGATTTCCCTTCAGAATATGCTTGGTACGAAGGTACAAAAACATGGAAACGTAGAAAGCTTAAGAATAAATATTCAATTGGTAGATTGGTGTATGTACATCCAGCTGCAGGAGAACTCTTCTACTTCCGCATGCTACTCAACCACCAAAAAGGCTGCAAATCGTTTGTTGACGTACGCACTGTTCATAACAAAGTGTTTAACACGTATCGTGAAGCATGCCAAGCAATGGGTCTGCTTGATGACGACAATGAGTGGGACACAGCCCTACAGGAAGCAGCGATGTCAGCAACAGCTGCAGAATTACGTACATTTTTTGACCACATTTTAATTTACTGTGAAGTTGCAGAACCTCTGCAACTTTGGGAAAGACACTGGCATCATATGGCAGATGACATTCCAACAAAAGCTTCACAGATAAGTGGTGTGAGGAACTTACATCTAAACAGCCCTGAGATCAAGGATTACATCATTTATGAAATAGAAATGATTCTTAACAGCCATTCCAAATCAGTTAAAGAATTTGGTTTCCCCTTGCCTCCAAAACATCTTCTTGAAGATTTACAAAATAGATTGTTGATGGAAGAAAGGAATTACAATCGAGAACAATTGAAAAAGGATGCTACTGATTCAGTTGTTAAATTAAATGCTGAACAGATCCAAATTTATAATCTTATAGTCAATGCATGTGAGAATAAAAAACAGGAATTGGTGTTTGTCTATGGCCATGGTGGAACAGGAAAAACGTTCCTGTGGAAGACGATTATTAACACGTTACGTTCAGAAGGGAAAATCGTCTTGGCTGTCGCGTCTTCAGGTATCGCTTCTTTGCTCTTACCATCTGGCCAGACAGCTCATTCAAGATTTAAAATACCCCTCGAGTTGACTGATGAATCAATATGTAACATCAAGAAAAATACAATGATGGCAAACCTACTTATTCAAACAGATTTGATTGTTTGGGATGAGGCACCAATGAATGATCGAAAGTGTTTTGAAACACTTGATAGAACTCTCAGAGATATTTTAGCTGAGTCAGACAAACCATTTGGTGGAAAATCAGTTATGTTAGGTGGCGACTTCAGACAAACATTGCCCGTTAAAAAAAAAGGGACAAAGTCACAAATAATCAATTCTTCAATTGCTAAATCGCATTTGTGGCGTAACTTTAAAGTGTATAAACTTAAACACAACATGAGGGTACTTAAGCCAAACCTTACTGACGAGGAAAGAAAGGAAATAAGTGATTTCTCAACATGGTTGTTAGATATTGGTGATGGAAAACTTGGCCAGCCTGACAACCAAGACCCACAGGAAACCAGTTGGGTTACAATTCCTGCACAATATCAAATACCAAATGGTGACAACAGCATCCAACAACTTATTGACTTCATCTATGATAAAGAGACATTAAAAGAGCCAACGGTAGAAATCTTACAGGAGAAAGCAATTGTGTGCCCCAAGAATGAAACTGCCGATGCCATAAATGAAATAATATTGTCCCAGCTGCCAGGAAAACCTACAATATACATAAGTTCAGATGAAGCAATTCCTGTTGGAAGATATGCAGCTGCAACTGAAATGTTGTACCCACCAGAATATCTAAACACTTTCAAATTCCCAGGTTTACCACCAAACAAGCTTCAGCTCAAAATTGGAGTTCCAATCATGTTGGTCAGAAATGTCAATCTCACAGGTGGGCTCTGTAATGGCACAAGAATGATAGTCAAAAAACTTATGTCAAAACATATTGAAGCAGAGATTATTACAGGAACAAGAATCGGAGAGAAAGTCCGATCCTGAACACCCACCAAATACGACTAAAAATATAGTGCACAAACAATTTTTAAATCAAATTTATCCATCACAGGTTGCTATTAACTATTATACAATTTACAGTTATACTATTACTTTTTTTTTTGTAACACCTAAAATTCGTAAACGTGTAAAATTAGCAAAATGCCCCTATTTATGTAATAATCTGTAAAGTAACCAAAGAAGCACCAAATCAACCCCAAACTTCAAGAAACGAACATAATATGAAACCAAATAATTTGGCAACTATTATGGAATATTTAAATGCATGTGAAAAGACAAGAATACCCCTTTATATGTATAACGTGTGTATTCAAGAGTGTTAAATCATTTCAAAAGCTAATTAAGGTACCAATAACTACCATTGATGAATTATAATTATGGAGAATCATTTGGCATTTTTTTTGGGGTCTATAGACGCTCCTATTTCCATTTTAAAACCCCTTCATACCATTTGTATTCACCCTATTATTACCGATACATACACATTCATCACCATTCCATATTTTACGCCATCAAAGCAAGCAAGAACTCTTCACACACGAACTAGGGTAATAATAAATCATCAAGGAACGCTTGGAAGGAATTGGGAAGCTTGGTTCGTGGGGTTTTGAAGTATAACGAGAGTTATAGAAACCGGTTTAGAATTATTTTCGTTTGGCTTCGTTTCACGTCCAATACTCACGTAAGTCTTTTCTTTTCGACATGTTTACATACGTATAACACTAGTATAATGATTGAATCAAATCATAATCGTTAAAATGTTGTAACGAACCGATAAACTTAAAACGGGTAAAATATGCTCATGTGATCGAAACTGTTTTAAACGTGTAAACCAACCATTCAAATGATTTGTATAGCATTGTTAATGTTAATGAGTATATATAATCGTGAGTTAAAACATTGAACGATCGTTTGGTGTGGTTTTGGAATTAACGAAGGGTGTTGCTAGGGTTTGTGGGAAACCCTATTCGACCAGCGTAGAAATTGGAGTATAGGAATCCTTTCGACGTAATGTTGATCATATGATTGTGTTTATATGTTGATTGATCTGTTAAAATGTTTTAAAAACGTTTGAGTCGTGTGTGATAATCTAGCGAGGTGAAATTTCACCAAATGTGGATCGTTGAGTGTTTTTTTTACGAAATTATAAGGACCATTTCTGTCAATTTAATATTGTGTAAGATTGATCTAGAACACGTGATAAACTAAAGGGTCGAAAATGAAAACGTTTGGTTTGGTTGTGAAGAGTAACGAGGCATGTTAGATAACCATAGGGGCTCGTTTTGTTATTTTTGAAACATGGGGGTGTATTTCGTTATTATTAAAAGCTAATGGATTATTGTTGTAACTTAAAATTTACGAAAGGACTAAAGATGTAAAGGTGTTAGGCGTTAAGGGGGCTAAATTGTAAACCGTGGAAATTATATAATCAAATGGGAATATTTATTAACGAGGGGACCAAAAGGGTAATGTTATAATTCTTAAAGGGCTCAATTCGTATAATACAAGTAGAAGGACCGAGTATGTAATTTAAATGATTAAGGGGTTAAACGTGTTAAAAATTGAAAGTATAAGTCGAGTTGATATTTTGAATAACGGAGGGACTAAAAGTGGCATATATGGAATCTTAAATTATGTTATATTCGAATATGTTAAAATGTACCGTTATCCTAAAATATGTTTGAATACGTTCTGAATATAATCCGGTAAGTCTTAAACGTACTTAAAATGGAAACCTGTTAAAAGTGGAAATTACCTAAAATGGCAAGACTCAAATATATTAATTCCCTTCTACTTCTCTAGGTGTGGAGAAGGAGAGAGATCGTTAGTCCTCATCTTCCTACTTTTGATTCATACTTTGCTTTACATAAGGTACAGATGTTCTATCCTTTATCAGTAAGGGTATCGTATCATCTGGATATGTTTCTGATTTGTGATTCAGTATGATTCTGAAGTCATTGCTATGTTTCCATTCTGTTGGACTTGATATCGTTTATACTTTGTTATGATCTGTCTGTATTATGACCTTTTGATATGTACCTTTGGATTCTGACTCTTAGTTTGAGACCCGAGCCACTATTTCTGTATCTGATTCCTAGCCAGGAAGGAACCTGGCCATGTCTGTGATGCACCACTGGCATGACTCCTGTGTGGGGGAGTGATTTCTCACGCCGTCCCTTATCTGTTATCTGATATGCGCATTATATTATTATGGCCACTATTTGTCTGAAGGGGCGTATGGATTGCAATCCTAGGCATGTCTGTTATCTGTTATGGTCTGGTGTCTGGTACTGTGTGCAATACATGCCTTTCACAATTGTATCTGGGAGCTGATCACTCCATTACTATGGTACATGAGGTCACCCCTCATATTATCTGGTTATTAAGAGGTATCCCCTCTGATTATGGTCTGTGCAGGATGATTTGGATTATATGTTATTATTATGAGGTCTGGGCTCGTGGTTGAAAACTATCCTTTCCTTTTCTTTATTTGTTCTCTTATTCATAATCTGTAATCATTTCTGTTCCTTTATCTTTGTTATATATATGCATCTGTTCACTGAGCTTTTTAAGCTCAGCCGCGTTTCTTTTCCGCGGCAGGTATCTAAGCTAGGAGCAAGGATTAAGCTTTGGGATGGGAGCCCTGCTAGTTGAAGCTTTTGCCTTAGTAGACTACCCATTTTAGACCTTATCATTATGGATTTGATTCTCCTTTATCTTTCATTTCAGTCTATGTACTTCACCATTTGAGACTTTGTATTTATCCAAGTCATGTTGACTTGTGTTATGATTAATATTATGTTTTAAGGCTTCCGCCGTGATATATGTATATGTGTGCTCTGATAAGTCTCCGTAAGTGTAATACTTCTACCCTTGCCGGGTTGGGGTGTTACAATTATGGTATCAGAGCCCAGGCTGCGACCTGTCGTACATAAGCTTGGCCTGTGAAACATGTGGACCATAGGATTTGACCCGTAGGACTTGAGATTTGACTTATGAGGTTTTGGGTAGATATAAGTTTCTGCTCCCTTCTCATTTTCGTGCTTATTCTTATTATTATGTTACTCATCTTTTCGTGATCATTCAGATGGTAGGAAGCACTCGTTTTACTCAGTACACTGATGGAGCTGATGCTCCAAATTTTGAGGCTATGATCGCTGCTGCAGTGAAAAGTGCTATTCCCGAGGTGGTGACACAAGTTACCAACAATCTTCGTAATGGGGTTGGATCGTCTGGTGGAGGAAGTGGTGGTATTCATTCTGATGTTGATGCTCCTCCTCCTGGTTTTGGTCCGACTCCTGCTTATGGGCCTCCTCCTCCTCCTCCTCCTACATTTGGACCTCCTCCTCCTGTTTATGGACCTCCTCCTCCTCCTGTGGTTGTTGCTCCTCCTGCTGGTAACCCACCCGCGGGAATTCATGTGTGGATCGAAAGGTTCACAAAGCTGAAACCACTCTCATTCAGTACAGCTGCCAGTCCTGCTGAGGCAGAAAATTGGATTATTCACATCGAGAAGATATTCCGAGTTCTGGGGTGTTCAGATGAGTTTAAGACTCGTCTCGCTTCTTTCAAGCTTGAGGGCGATGCTCTCAACTGGTGGACCGCTTTGATTCATGCTAAAGGGGATGATTACCCCGAGACGTGTTCGTGGAACGATTTTTGTACTGTGTTCTACAAGCAGTACATCCCTTATTCTGAGCAGCAGCGCTATGAGCGCGAGTATGGTTCGATTAAGCAGTTGGACCACGAGACTTCTATCGAGTTCATGCAGCGTTTTCTACGATTGGCCAGTTTCGTTGGGCCAGAAGTTACAGGAGATGCATACCGCCAGGCACGCCACTTTAAGTGGGCTCTTAAAAAGTGGGTGTTGGACAGGATTGTCAATCAGAATTTTGACGACGTAGCTGAAGTCCAGGACGCTGCTCGTAATGTGGAGTTATTACATCCTAATGGTAATCCTTATAAGCGTGATCGAGAGGGTAACCGGATCGATCACAGAAACCAGGGTCGTCAGGATTATAGACAGGATAATCAGGGCAGACAGGATCGAAGACAAGATTACCGTGGTCGCCAAGACCAGGATCGCGGTTATGACTCTAGGCGTCAGGATTATGGTAACCAGAACCGTAGAGATTCGGGTAGATCTAGTAATGACCGTCAGGGTCGTGGTGGTGGTCAGAACCGGGGTCAGCAGCAGACTCAGCAGTCTGGTCAGAAGGGGACTACTCATGCTTTGCCTCCTCCTCCTCTTTGCCCTACTTGCCGTAAACCACATCCGGGACCCTGTTACAAAGATACATGTGGTTGTTTCTTCTGCGGGTCGACTCATCATAGAGTTAAAGATTGCCCTAAGAAGAATACTGGGGAACCGAAAGCAGCTCCTACTGCTGGGAGAGTTTTTGCGATGACGCGAGATGAGGCAGCAGGCTCTACAGGTACGATTACAGGGTTTCTTTGTTTTGGCGATCGTATTGTATTTGTTTTATTTGATACTGGCGCTACACACTCCATTATATCCACTACTCTAGCTAGTAAAATAAGTGTGAACCCAACTCCTTTAACTGATCGTATATCCATTGCTACGCCTATGAAGAACCATGTGATTATCGATTGTGAGTACGTAGATTGTCCATTACGTTTTGATGATGGTATTCGTTCCGCGAATCTTCTTCCTATCGATATGATCGATTTTGATATTATTCTGGGTATGGATTGGTTGTCGGCTCATAAGGCCACTATCGATTGTTATGCTCGCACGGTTATATTTGGTGATGTCTGTAAACCCGATTTTGTGTATTCTGGTGCTCAACCTTTGAAATCTGTGAAGATTATCTCGGCCATGAAGGCCAGAACTCTGATTTCGCACGGCTGTGTTGGTTTTCTCGCATCTGTTAAGGATGTTTCTGCTGATGTCCCTACTATTGATAGTGTTCCGGTTGTTTGTGAATTCGCCGACGTTTTTCCGGATGAACTTCCTGGTGTCGCTCCTGCCAGAGAGGTTGAGTTTAGCATCGATTTGATTCCAGGTGCTGAACCGATATCTAAGACTCCTTACCGTATGGCGCCTATCGAGTTGAAGGAATTAAAGGAACAATTGCAAGAATTGTTGGAGAATGGTTTTATTCGCCCTAGTGTTTCGCCTTGGGGTGCTCCAGTTTTATTTGTGAAGAAGAAGGATGGTAGTATGCGGTTGTGTATTGATTACCGGGAGTTGAACCGCATCACTATTCGTAACAGATATCCTTTGCCGCGTATTGATGATTTGTTCGACCAATTGCAAGGAGCTAAGCATTTTTCTAAGATTGATTTGAGATCCGGCTATCACCAGCTGAGGGTGAGAGAGCAGGATATTCCTAAGACGGCTTTTCGTACTAGATACGGTCACTACGAGTTCTTGGTGATGCCGTTTGGTTTGACTAATGCTCCGGCTGTGTTCATGGACCTGATGAATCGAGTATTCCATGAATACCTCGATAAGTTTGTCATTGTGTTCATTGACGATATTCTGGTGTACTCTAAGTCTGTAGAGGAGCATGAGCAGCATATCCGTATTGTCTTGGAAATTCTCCGTCAGCAGAAGTTGTACGCAAAGTTCTCTAAATGTGAGTTCTGGTTGGATAGAGTTGCTTTCTTAGGTCATATTGTTTCGGCGGATGGTATTACCATGGATCCGGCGAAGGTTGAGGCTATCACTAAATGGCCAAGACCTACGAATGTGACTGAGGTAAGAAGTTTTCTGGGCCTAGCCGGTTATTATCGACGTTTTGTGGAGGGATTTTCTCGTTTGGCTTTACCTCTGACTCAGTTGATGAGAAAAGGGGAGAAGTTCGTTTGGACTGACGAACGGGAAAGTAGTTTTGAAGAGTTGAAGAAGCGGTTAGTGTATGCACCGATTTTGGCTCTTCCATCTGGATCAGGCGGTTTCCAGGTGTACAGTGATGCTTCGAAGAAGGGTCTGGGTTGTGTTCTCATGCAGCATGGGAAGGTGATTGCCTATGCCTCGAGGCAGTTGAAACCCTATGAGGTTAATTACCCGACACATGATCTGGAATTGGCAGCAGTGGTGTTCGCACTTAAGATATGGAGGCACTATTTGTACGGAGAATCGTGTGATGTCTTCACCGATCATAAGAGTCTGAAGTATATATTTACTCAGAAGGAGCTTAACATGAGGCAGCGACGTTGGTTAGAGCTTCTTAAGGATTATGACACCAACATTCAGTACCATCCTGGTAAAGCGAATGTGGTGGCTGATGCGCTGAGTAGAAAGTCGGGTATGATCGCGAGCTTAGAATTTGAGCCTCGTATTTTGCACGACTTGGAGTTGCTTGAGGTAGAGTTCTGTGTTGGACGTCACGATGGTTATTGGGCGAGCATGAAGATTGAATCTAATTTGATCTTGCGTATTAAAGAGGCTCAGAAAGAGGACGGCGAATTATGGGCTATCGTTCAGAATGTAGAGGAAGGGAAGCAATCTGAGTTCAGGGTCGACGACTCCGGTATAGTCTGGTTCGAGGATCGTCTGTGTGTTCCTAACGATTCTGATCTTCGTGAGGCTGTTTTGTCAGAGGCTCACAGTTCTCCATTTTCTATCCATCCTGGTTCGACTAAGATGTATCGAGATCTGAAGCAGCACTTTTGGTGGAACGGCATGAAACAGGATGTGGCATCTTTTGTGGCGAGGTGTTTGACTTGTCAGCAGGTCAAGATAGAGCACCAAAGGGCGAGTGGTTTGCTACAGCCATTGGAGATTCCGACTTGGAAGTGGGAAGAGATCTCCATGGACTTTGTTACTGGATTGCCTCTTACTCGTAGAAAGCATGATGCAATTTGGGTAGTCGTTGATCGACTAACCAAGTCTGCTCACTTTCTCCCCATCCGAGTGGATTTTAATGTTAGCAAGTTGGCCGAGTTGTTTGAGCAGGAGATTATTCGTCTTCATGGTATGCCTACGGCGATTATTTCTGATAGAGATCCGCGATTCACTTCTCGATTCTGGAAGGGTTTGCATAAGGCTTGGGACACGCGTCTTAAGTTCAGTACAGCCTTTCATCCGCAGACGGACGGACAGTCGGAGAGAACTATCCAGACTTTGGAGGATATGTTACGAGCTTGCGCATTGGAGTGGTCTGGTAATTGGGATGATTATATATGTCTGGTAGAGTTCGCTTACAATAACAGCTGGCACTCGAGTATTCGCATGGCCCCGTTTGAGATGTTATATGGTAGGAAGTGCCGGGCTCCTGTTTGTTGGAACGAAGTAGGTGAACGGGTTATAGAGGGTCCGGAAATGGTTCAGATCGCGACTGAGAAGGTCGAAGTGGCTAGAGAGAAATTGAAGGAGGCTCGAGCGCGACAGAAGAGCTATGCTGATAAGCATAGACGTGATTTGGAGTTTCGGGTTGGTGACCGAGTTTTCCTTAAGGTTTCGCCTTTCCGCGGAGTTAAGCGTTTTGGAATCAAGGGTAAGCTCAGCCTGCGATTCATTGGACCGTTCGAGATATTGGAGCGTATTGGCGAGGTTTCATATCGATTAGCTCTTCCTCCGCAACTATCGCATGTGCACGACGTGTTTCACGTATCTCTTTTGA
Source organism: Artemisia tridentata subsp. tridentata (assembly GCA_021014915.2). Taxonomy (NCBI): domain Eukaryota; kingdom Viridiplantae; phylum Streptophyta; class Magnoliopsida; order Asterales; family Asteraceae; genus Artemisia; species Artemisia tridentata. The sequence goes on from CP139506.1 coordinate 360,023,869, forward strand.
GGGGATATAATTATCATCCTTTGCACGTAGTATCTTATCCATTAGATCAGATTCAGCCGGATATGTCTCTTCCGGAGGAGCCGGAAGCGGTTCTTGATCGCCAAGAGCGAGTGATGAGACGTAAGACTATTCCATTTGTAAAGATTCTTTGGCGGAATCACCCGGAGCGGGAAGCTACCTGGGAGACCGAAGAATCTATCCGAGCTAGTTATCCTCATTTCGTTTTCTGATCTGGTATGTTTCTGTTTTGTTTCTGATCCTTTTCATTCTGATTCTTTTCAAATTTCGAGGACGAAAATTTTCTTTTTAGAGGGGAAGAAATTGTAACACCTAAAATTCGTAAACGTGTAAAATTACCAAAATGCCCCTATTTATGTAATAATCTGTAAAGTAACCAAAGAAGCACCAAATCAACCCCAAACTTCAAGAAACGAACATAATATGAAACCAAATAATTTGGCAACTATTATGGAATATTTAAATGCATGTGAAAAGACAAGAATACCCCTTTATATGTATAACGTGTGTATTCAAGAGTGTTAAATCATTTCAAAAGCTAATTAAGGTACCAATAACTACCATTGATGAATTATAATTATGGAGAATCATTTGGCGTTTTTTTTGGGGTCTATAGACGCTCCTATTTCCATTTTAAAACCCCTTCATACCATTTTGTATTCACCCTATTATTACCGATACATACACATTCATCACCATTCCATATTTTACGCCATCAAAGCAAGCAAGAACTCTTCACACACGAACTAGGGTAATAATAAATCATCAAGGAACGCTTGGAAGGAAATGGGAAGCTTGGTTCGTGGGGTTTTGAAGTATAACGAGAGTTATAGAAACCGGTTTAGAATTATTTTCGTTTGGCTTCGTTTCACGTCCAATACTCACGTAAGTCTTTTCCTTTTGACATGTTTACATACGTATAACACTAGTATAATGATTGAATCAAATCATAATCGTTAAAATGTTGTAACGAACCGATAAACTTAAAAGGGTAAAATATGCTCATGTGATCGAAACTGTTTTAAACGTGTAAACCAACCATTCAAATGATTTGTATAGCATTGTTAGATGTTAATGAGTATATATAATCGTGAGTTAAAACATTGAACGATCGTTTGGTGTGGTTTTGGAATTAACGAAGGGTGTTGCTAGGGTTTGTGGGAAACCCTATTCGACCAGTGTAGAAATTGGAGTATAGGAATCCTTTCGACGTAATGTTGATCATATGATTGTGTTTATATGTTGATTGATCTGTTAAAATGTTTTAAAAACGTTTGAGTCGTGTGTGATAATCTAGCGAGGTGAAATTTCACCAAATGTGGATCGTTGAGTGTTTTTTTTTACGAAATTATAAGGACCATTTCTGTCAATTTAATATTGTGTAAGATTGATCTAGAACACGTGATAAACTAAAGGGTCGAAAATGAAAACGTTTGGTTTGGTTGTGAAGAGTAACGAGGCATGTTAGATAACCATAGGGGCTCGTTTTGTTATTTTGAAACATGGGGGTGTATTTCGTTATTATTAAAAGCTAATGGATTATTGTTGTAACTTAAAATTTACGAAAGGACTAAAGATGTAAAGGTGTTAGGCGTTAAGGGGGCTAAATTGTAAACCGTGGAAATTATATAATCAAATGGGAATATTTATTAACGAGGGGACCAAAAGGGTAATGTTATAATTCTTAAAGGGCTCAATTCGTATAATACAAGTAGAAGGACCGAGTATGTAATTTAAATGATTAAGGGGTTAAACGTGTTAAAAATTGAAAGTATAAGTCGAGTTGATATTTTGAATAACGGAGGGACTAAAAGTGGCATATATGGAATCTTAAATTATGTTATATTCGAATATGTTAAAATGTACCGTTATCCTAAAATATGTTTGAATACGTTCTGAATATAATCCGGTAAGTCTTAAACGTACTTAAAATGGAAACCTGTTAAAAGTGGAAATTACCTAAAATGGCAAGACTCAAATATATTAATTCCCTTCTACTTCTCTAGGTGTGGAGAAGGAGAGAGATCGTTAGTCCTCATCTTCCTACTTTTGATTCATACTTTGCTTTACATAAGGTACAGATGTTCTATCCTTTATCAGTAAGGGTATCGTATCATCTGGATATGTTTCTGATTTGTGATTCAGTATGATTCTGAAGTCATTGCTATGTTTCCATTCTGTTGGACTTGATATCGTTTATACTTTGTTATGATCTGTCTGTATTATGACCTTTTGATATGTACCTTTGGATTCTGACTCTTAGTTTGAGACCCGAGCCACTATTTCTGTATCTGATTCCTAGCCAGGAAGGAACCTGGCCATGTCTGTGATGCACCACTGGCATGACTCCTGTGTGGGGGAGTGATTTCTCACGCCGTCCCTTATCTGTTATCTGATATGCGCATTATATTATTATGGCCACTATTTGTCTGAAGGGGCATATGGATTGCAATCCTAGGCATGTCTGTTATCTGTTATGGTCTGGTGTCTGGTACTGTGTGCAATACATGCCTTTCACAATTGTATCTGGGAGCTGATCACTCCATTACTATGGTACATGAGGTCACCCCTCATATTATCTGGTTATTAAGAGGTATCCCCTCTGATTATGGTCTGTGCAGGATGATTTGGATTATATGTTATTATTATGAGGTCTGGGCTCGTGGTTGAAAACTATCCTTTCCTTTTCTTTATTTGTTCTCTTATTCATAATCTGTAATCATTTCTGTTCCTTTATCTTTGTTATATATATGCATCTGTTCACTGAGCTTTTTAAGCTCAGCCGCGTTTCTTTTCCGCGGCAGGTATCTAAGCTAGGAGCAAGGATTAAGCTTTGGGATGGGAGCCCTGCTAGTTGAAGCTTTTGCCTTAGTAGACTACCCATTTTAGACCTTATCATTATGGATTTGATTCTCCTTTATCTTTCATTTCAGTCTATGTACTTCACCATTTGAGACTTTGTATTTATCCAAGTCATGTTGACTTGTGTTATGATTAATATTATGTTTTAAGGCTTCCGCCGTGATATATGTATATGTGTGCTCTGATAAGTCTCCGTAAGTGTAATACTTCTACCCTTGCCGGGTTGGGGTGTTACACTATTACCTTTTTTTTCTTACTATCCTGCAACTCAAATGAATTGTGTTACACATATTACACAATACAAAATTCATATTCTATATTGCCACTAATATATATATATATATATATATATATATATATATATATATATATTTTTTTTTTTTTAATTCAGGCAAGATGACAGAAGTAAACATTAAAGATCTTCACCCAACAAGCAGAAACAATATTATAGAAGCAAAAGTGTATCGATCATGGATTGCAAGAGACCCACCAGACACTACAGAAAAAGGCTACCGAGCAATTTTGCTAGATAGACCGGTAATCTTTTGCACCAAAATATATATATATATATATATATATATATATATATATATATATATATATATATATATATATATATATATATATATATATATATATATATATATATATATATATATATATATATATATATATAACTAATGTTATGTATCACAACAACTATAAAAAAATACTTTAATATCAACAGGGTGATGCAATCCAAGCAAACATAGAAGTTGGTGACAAAAAACAGTTTACCACCTATCTTATACCAGGAAGAGCATATCGAATTTCAAGATTCACATGTATTCCTACAAACAACTGGCAACAGACATTGGAAAACAAAACATCGCTTTTGCTTACACGATTTACAAAATTCGATCCTATACCCCCAACAGGCTTCCCTCACCACTATTTTGACTTTGTTGCTTACAATCGGTTACCTTACAGAGTGGTGGACCCACAAGACAAAAGCCGAAACCAATATCCAGTTCTAACAGGTACTACAAAACACTTATTACTCTCCACTCTCCTATACAAGTATTTACAAAAAACAAAACGTTTTTCCTATAATCGCAGACTACATAGGTTGTTACATAAAATCAGGAGAAAAGGAGAAATGCGGAAATCCTAACAGAGACCAAATGATGATTCGCAGAGTAGAAATCCAAAATCTCAAGTAAGTATAATAACAAAAGTTTTATACCAATTTATAAAATATATAATTGCTAACAAGAATAAACTTAAATTTAACACTTATTTCAAACAGCCGCAATTCAATCGAGTTAACACTATGGGATGACCTTGCTGAAATTTTTCCAAAAGATGAAATTGACGCACTAGAAAAACCAGTAATAATGGCTGTTAGTTCCTGTCGAGTTTCAAGATTTAGAAACACATTGCAGCTATCATCAACACCTGCAACTTACTATTATATAAACCCAATGATCCCAGAACTTGACCAATACAAAGCTGAGTAAGTGCTACAACCTCACTTTTATTTCATACATTTTTTTTCCTAACATATTAATTAACTACAACATAAATGTAATCCAGGTACAGAGCACTATTCGACCAAAATCCCCCATTACAGATTGTTAGGAACCCGTTTCAAGACAAAGAACAAGAGAAGACAAGAAACAGGATACCGTTGGCTATACTTTTACAACAGACTCCAACAACTTATGCAGTAAGTTACAATCAATTTTTAAATATAATCTCCCATTATTTAAAAAATACAAAAAAAAAAAAAAAAAAAGACTAACATTTTCTTGAAAAATGCAAAAGGGTATCCGTTTTACTTGCGACGGGACTATAACAGACATTAACACATCACGCGAATGGTACTACCCATCATGTACATCCTGTACAAATAAAGCCTATACCAACGAAGGCACATTTGAATGCAGAGTCCATGGGCCATTAGTGTCTCCAAGTTACAGGTAACAGTTTATAACACTATACTACATGATATTTGTATACAACGTAAATTCATGTTACATGATAACCAACCATATGCAGATACAATTTTAAAGCATACATAATGGATACAACAGCAACAGTTATGCTTACCTTTTTCTCACCCAAAGCAAACGACATTGTCGGTATAGATTGCGATACATTAGTCAAATCACTCGAAAACCCCGACCCTAGACAATTTCCAGAAAAAATATTATCAATTATTGGGAAAAAGCATATTTTCCAATTTCACTATAATACATCTTCAAGACAACCACCAGTTGACTTCATTTTCAACCAAATACTAGACAACCCAAATGCACCAAAACAGATTATAGACAAACCATCAGGTAAAAAAATTTGCAATGTTACCTATAAGTTAATTATGATTAATCAACTACACATGATTTACAAAACATTGTCGCTTTTTTCTTTTTTTTCTTTACAGGATCAACAACAATACAAGAATCATACCAAAATATTGAGATGACCATACCTCAGTACCAACAAACGGTTGCTGCAATTGACTATACTGCAACAGGGACGTCAACCACCAATCCAGAAACATCACCAACACCTGCGCCACAAGAACATGACAGCCCAGGTAAACAAATACTGCTTTTAAAAAATTAACAAAAAATTAATTTTATTCCAAAACAGACACTTCAATTATTTAATAGCAACAGAAGTCGTAGCACCAGCACAAAGCTACACATACATGCAAACAAGATCAAGGCAAGGAAAACAAGCAAGTACACAAAGTGCAGGTTACATATTTTACTAGACATACACACATATTTAAATGCCACAAAAAAATACATGTTTTCTAAACTTTTAACTGTTAATTTGCAACAGGTGATACACCACCACCAACAGAAACTGCATTGACTGAAACATCTTCCAAACCATCAAAAGAAGACAGCGACAAACCTCCAGCTGCTAAACGACAATTCTTCCAAGAAAAGGCGCCGGATGCAAAAAAGAATAAAAAAGAATAGAAATCGCCATGGAAGTCAAAAAACCACATCCAACACCACTTCTGTTATAAATGCTATTGTACATAGGTATGTCAACCAAAACTACCAAATCCTTTTGTAAAATGCCTATACTACAGGCAACCATAAACTATATGTACGAAAACATCCTATCATATATTGTTCCTAAAATAGCTTAGCCATTTTCCATTTATTTACTTTGCATAAACCTAAAAACATACTACTACAACCTATATTGCACATTCAAATTTAACAAAGGACAACAAACACACAAAGTGATGAATTTTATTGATAACCTTAATATCTTACAATCATCAAACAAGCAAGCAGAACAACAAGCAGAACAACAACTACAACAACAACTACAAGCGCCTACACTAATCATGCCTTTCCATCACCATCACATGGCGACGATTCTCAGCCCTAGCTCCATGCACAACATCCAAAACAACTACCAACGCATCCAAAATCTCCTTATTCTTAAGTCGGGCTTCTTCCAAGCACTCCATCCCTTCCCAAGCTGGCACATCAAAATGGCTAAAACTTTGTCCTTCTTGAATCAGTTCACCAAAGTTTTCAATCTTCTCACGTAAACCATCACACCATTCCATAAGTATCCTTCTAAAACCCTCGATTTCACTCTCTTCTTGCACAAAAAGGAATTTGAAGCAATCTTTAACCTTATTAGACCCACACATTTCTTTTAGCAAATCAAACTTTGGAGTAGAAACCATTTTTTTAATACAAATTTTAGACAAAGTTTATAGCATAAGAATAAAAATTATATACAGATACCCACTGCTTATATAGAAAAAATATGTAACTATAAACAGTAAGACTAACTAAACCATAACAGTACTCATTTGGGCTCCTAGCACACCCCAACCACAACTTTAAGATTCTAAAGCTGAACACACCACATGGAAACACTATATATGACAGCCTTACTTAAAAAAAAAAAACAAATCAAGCAAAACATTACAAAAACACACCACATGGAAACACTATATATGACAACCTTAGTTTAATTTTACTAATATATTGACTAATACATATCAAAACAAATTCGGAAGAAAACAAAATATACCAATTCAAACACAACATACATTTAAACGTATTTTCATATGATGTTACATTTCTTACCGGAAATAAAAACATTCAATTGACCAGGATTGCAAATGAAAGAACAATGTGTATCTATTGTTTTCTTTCCAAAGAAAGAGGCGCCACACCGTTTGAATGAACAACTACCAAACCCTAATATTTTTCTTTTATACACTTTAACCCTAAAATAACAAATGGACCAGCAGCCCAAAATAAAGCCCAGACAAAAATAACAAAAAGCCCACACCATTTCTTAATAACAATATAAAAAAAACAATAATAATATGCATTAAAAAAAATACATATAAATATATAAAATTTAGAAGAAAAAATAATATTCAAAACACTCCCGTAGCAACGCACGGGCTACCATGCTCGTTAGAAAGTATTGTGGTGTACACTCTTTTGGCTATTGTTATTCCCACTGTTCATTGCCTTAACAGCCATTAACCTCCAAAAAAATAAGCACTGTTTAAATTGCACCGCCTCATTTCACTTGGTAGAAAATTCTAGATAACAATATCTTCTCCCACAAAGCTCATAAACATGTAACATTTTAGATCCACCACCACCACATAAATCACAGCCAACCATAACCGAGACCTCCCACCTCCACCAAAACCACCACCACTGAAAATCCCATATCACTCAAGGTTTTATCAAGTTTTGAGGTTTTCTTAGAGTTTCTTTTTTTTTTCCCAAGATCTATGTATTTTTCAAGTTTTGAAGATTTTTTTACAGATGTATATATTTTATAACGTTTTTTAGATCCATCGCCGCTGGAATAATCGTAGCCGCCACCAGAGTATTGGTTGCTGCCGAAACCCATCACCTCCGGGAACCTCTACCACCAGAACCCACAATGGCACACTTTTGAGGTAATATTTTTACTTCATTTATTTTTAATCTCTATTTGAAATTGAACTCTAAATTTTATATGATTAGTTATTAACTCTAAAAGATTCAGACTTTCTTTTGATTTTAGGGGAAATATATGTTTTCTCTATGATTAATGTACCCATTTGTATGTTTTCTCTATGATTAGTGAGCAGTTGCACTTTGAGTAGGTTGAGTGATAGGTTGCCTGCAGTGCGAGCAGTTGTTATACAAGGTAATTTAGTATCATGTTGCCCTTACTAATGAGGTTTAATTTGGACTTGCATATTAACTAAGCATGTAAACAAATATGTAACATGTAATCATGTATAACAACTTTAACTTTTAATATGATTAGTAATAATATGAATAGCTAATGTTGATGGTGCCATGATCAATTAGCATGTTCAATATTAACATGCTATAAAGGAATGGAAATGAAATGAAAGACCAAGTACAATATTAACAATACGATTTGTTAGAAAGGAATGGTGGATAGCCATGTCATAATTGAAATATCTTTAGACTTGAAGGTAATAACTTATTTATGTTAGCTACTATTTATTTTATATACACTTCACCTAACTTAGACAGAAGAGAACATGGAACTTCAAGACCAAAAACAACACTTAAAAGCTGTTAAAAACAGCATATAAAAACTGTTAAAAACAGCATACAAAGCTGTAAAATGTGCATCCAAACACCCCTTTCTCTGCTGTTAAAAATCAGCACTTAAAAGCTGTTAAAAACAGCATATAAAAGCTGTTAAAAACAGCATACAATGCTGTAAAATGTGCATCCAAACACCCCTTTCTCTGCTGTTAAAAATCAGCAGTTACAAGCTGTTAAAAACAGCATATAAAAGCTGATAAAAACAGCATATAAAAGCTATTAAAAGCAACATACAAAGCTATAAAATGTACGTCCAAAGACCCCTTATGATGCTGTTAAAAATCAGCATTTTAAAGCTGAAAAATCAGCATTTAAAAGCAGCATTTTAAAGCTGTAAAATCAGCATTTAAAAGCTGTATAAGTAGCATATTTCTGAGTTTGTAATAGTATGTGAGTGTCTATCTTCTAACCCTGTTAATTTCAGACATGTCAATCTTAGTTTACAAACTTCGATTCACTTTGGTTTATGAGTATTTATTGTCATTGTTTTGTTGCAGCTTCAAACCGTTCAGTTGTTGGAAATCTACTGCTTTTGTGGCCAACAACCATGTTCTTAGAGATTGGTGTTTTCAAGAGTTTTGCGGGCCCGATGAGGTATCCATTTTTTATAGTTTGAACTGTGTTTTATCCAGCATTGTACTCCAATGAGCTAAGAAAACGATAACAGGTAATCTCAATGCATCATCTAACATGTTTTTTCATTGATAATAAACACTTTTGGCCTTTTTGTTGAACTTTTATTTTCGTCTCATTTTGAATGGAAAATTGATAGTGATAAGATTACTCCTTTTGGTCCATAGAAATAAACTACATAACATTCGAGACGGTCTACCAATAGGTGTAACATTTCCATTTACCGGAAGCTCCCAACCTAAATGCTCATGTACTATTCCCGTACGTATCTTATCATTTTAAAGATAATACCGATTTCATTACTGAAAAAGCACAATAACAAGTTTCTGCTGTAAAAGTATTTGACATGATTTGTAATGCTACAGGAATGTAGAACTTCAAGCATGCATGCATAATATTCCGGTCGATTCTTCGGTTCGTGGTTCAAACTGGCCAAAAATGTGGCCCGAAAGGTTAGACTCACCACCATACTGCTTAAAGAGCACCAAGACTGGAGTGTATGGAAAACCTGCACTGGAGGACTTCGCTGATGACTATAAGCACTGGAAAAACGTTGTCACCAAGTCATACTTGAAAGGCTTAGGAATTGATTGGTATTCTGTCAGAAATGTTATGGACATGAGTCAATTTATGGAGGGTAAGTCAAAGTTAAACCAATATTCATAAACAAATGGAAAACATAAAATGTTGAATGGTTTTTGGCCCTTATGTTGTTATTGTTGTTGTAATGTTTTAAGATTTGCTGCTGTGTTGAGAGATCTAAATGTATGGGTGATAAATGTTGTCCCACTTGATTCACTAGACACGCTTCCAATTATATACGAACGTGGACTTTTTGGGATATATCATAACTGGTGTGAATCATTTAGTACTTATCCGTGAACATATAATCTTCTCTACGCTGATCATCTTTTCTCAAGAGCTAAGAAAAGGTAAATTCATTTAAATTTGATCTTACAATCTTTGACTTCAAAGTGTTAATCTACACATCTATATTTATACTGATCACAGCATAAGGTTGATTCTCATTTACAAGGCACATCTAAACATCCCCCAATTAGGATTAGTAAAGTTAAAAGCATTTTTATGTACAACATCGATAAATTTTAGTAGTAAAATCTGAAACGCACCTTCATACACCCCACTGATACTTTTCTACGCGCATAACTGAAGCTATATTTTCAATAATACAGGTGCAACTTAAAATTAGTCATTGCAGAAGTCGACAAGGTCTTAAGGCCAGAAGGAAAATTGATTGTGCGTGATAACATTGAGATCGTTACCGAGATAAGAAAACATGGTCAAGTCTATGCATTGGAATGTCCTTTTGAGTTACAACAAACAAAAAGAACGGTTGTTATGTGTCGAAAAGACATTATGGCGACCAACTGAGGTAGAAACTTTAGCTTACCTACCCAACAGGTAGAGGAAACTTTAAACAGTCCGCCTACAAATAATAGGCCCACATATGCGTCTCCCAGAGGTACCGTACTTATCGACCAATTTAGTCTTGACACATTTGCATCCATGTGTTTAGAAAAATGTGTGCTCATATACGAGATATATATAATTCTTACGAGCATATGCTTTGGTATAGGGCTTAAAAAAGAAGATTCATTTAGAAGCAACTGAGTTGGAAACATAGATCTGATGAGGAAAAAAGCAAACCTGAAGTTCCAAATTTGGTCCATAAGTATGGTATTCAATAAATTTCTTTCAATCTTTTGGCTGGATTTTGGGGTTCTTATATTATTAAGTTGATTAAAGATTCCAAAAAAAAAAAAAAAAAAAAAAAAAAAAAAAAAAAAAAAATAAAGATTCCAAAAAAAAAAAAAAAGTGTTCCATCTTATAATTTATAGGAAAAAAGTTTCTGATTATCATTTTGTGTGTAAGTTTAGTCTCGCCTTTGATTGTGCTTTTTGGTTAGTGCGGAACGTATTACCCAAAGGTAATTCTATAAGTTTCTATTGCTAAATGATTATTAGTTATTAGCTTATATGCTTATTTGGTTTGGAAATAAGCACATGAATAAACAACACCAGACTATTTACTGATTCTTGGACATTTAGTTTACCGTATTAGGAAATATTAATCAATCACGTACATCAAAGTTGTTAAACTGAAGAATCTTATATGCTTATTTTGCTGTTCTATGTTGTCAAGGAATATTGACGTTCACATGCGTTGGCAGGATTCCCAAGGATTTATGTTTGGTCGTCCTGTATGTGGCAAGGGAACAGGTAACTAATATTGTTTGGGATACTCATCACAATTACTCTACTTATTCATATTCGAGGTAATTTTAATATTTTATACTTCAAACACATTACATAGTGGCTTAAACTTTAGTTTGCCGACAGCTCAAACCTTCATATTGTGCTGCTAACAAAAGCTGGGACAGTCGTCCATAGATGTTTTCATAAACACCATATAAATTTATCAAACAGATAGAAAATTAGGTCGCCAACTGCATGATGTTTTTCACAGTTGAGATTTTGAGAAATAGTGGTTTTGAGTATCACTGATCCGCTAATGAGATAGTGTCAACAAACCCATGTTTCAGGTACCGCAGATGCAACTGAAGAATTGATCCGAAGGACAGGCGGTGATGCTTAGTCAGGGAGTCTGCCAAGCAGATCCTGAATCTGTAAGTGGCCTGTAACTTTCCTATTTTATCGCATTTTTCTTTGGAGACATAAAAATACATATACACACATTCTGTATGAAACATGTCACCCACACTACTGATGCAATAATTGTATGTGCACATATAATGGTGTGACCCATAATGTGAATCATATTATCAGGAATTAAAATTGACTCTTGCATCTTTCTTTCAACATTTACCAGGTGGGTCGAGTTCTTAGAATATCTCTACATGCTTCAGAATTTTTTCTGTATGGGTTAATGGGGCAAGATGCTCGAGTCAGTGTTATTTTACTATGGATAGATATGGATGCTCTGATGTTATGATTGCTAGAGCAGAAACGGGTTTATCACATGATGGTGAACTAACTCAGCATGGTGTAGATACAGAAAATACACTGGTGTATAACTGTAAAGTTATAAGACACATGACTGTGGTTCCGCCTACAGGAAGTCCGACTCACCAGGTACATCTAGGTTATTCAAACTTCCTGTTGAAATTGCTATTCCTTTCGCCTAAATTTAAATCATTGTTCACTTCTTGCCAATGACTGATTTATAATACCTGCAACTATGCTGACTATTGCAACTTCAGCCATCTAAAGACGGTTCGCAAGTTAGGTTTCGTGTAAAGAGACTGCTTCCAAGGAAGACTTCCGGCAAATAGAGTATAAAGTGTTAAATTGAAAGGTTTTTTTTTTTTTTTTTTTTTTTTTTTTTTTTTTTTTTTTTTTTTTTTTTTTGTATTTTTTAAATATGTCTATGGTATCATTTTTTAGAATGAAGACTCTATATTGCTAAATTGTTTTGGACAACATGACTGCAAAAAACTAATATCAATTCACTCCGCCGCAACGCGCGGGCTACCCAGCTCGTTATAAATATGGAATATGATTTTCATAAAAATATAATAATTTTAATAATCATTAACTTTTAATTGATTGTTTCTCAGTGTTATTATCACAATAAAAGTGTTTATAATGTCACTTAATGTTTTATAGCATGTTGTATGTAGGATCGAATACTTTGAGCTTGATTGAGCTTGGTTAAACGAGAACCTCTAGGTGTAAGACTTGTGTTTATGCGGAAACTAAACAACAAGAATATTAAAGAAGAAAAGACAATGATCCTCTATGGATCAAACTATGAACTAAGAATTGTGTTATTGAATATTGTAATCGATAAAGGTACATTAAACTCATAGACGGGATGTTTCTTTTATAATGATAAGAAACCCTAACCCTAACCCGTCTTACAAGAAAACGTGTGAAGAGATAAACATGATCTCTTCTAAAAATAAATCTAACAACCTTACTAAACATACGGATAACAAACAATAATATCCGCAGCAATAAACACTATCGGCAGAAACAAACTTTAACTATCGGCAGGAACCAACCGCAGCAGCAATGGATAACTATCGGCAGGAACCAGCTTCACTATCGGCAGCAATGAGAAATTCCTTATTTCTCAGAGATCCTAACAATCCTCCCCTAATCTTGAGCTTGACTAGGTTAACCTGCAAGATTCCAATGTGATAGAGCTTTAACTTCTCAGGCTTGAGGATTGCGAATTAGCAGCAGCAATAAGTAGTAACCAGCAGCAACATCTATAACCTGCAAGATTCCAACATCTATAGCAGCAACTTCAATAGTTCAGCAGCAATAGGAAATCTTCTTCAAAACATGTAAACTGGTCACCATAACATTCACTTGAGCTTGACTGCTACTATGACAATATGTACATCAAATCACTTAAGTTTCATACTATTCTCATCACATCCAGGTGTGTTAACTCCTGTGAGAGGTGAATCATTGAAAATTAATGGATTTGATGTCTCTTTACCAATAGCCATCACTACTGGAGTAGCCAATGTTTAGGTGTGTTAGACCATGGTACATTGATAACCATCTGATTTATTAGCAAATCAGCAACTATAAACGGATTTGACTTGTCTTTACCTGTAGCCGTTTGCTCAGGACTAGCCAATTCTTAGGTTACAACAAACCTTGGTGAATTGAATACCAAATATGGATACCAAGTGTCTTTACCACAAACCATACTTTTGTGGACTAGCCAATCCTTTGGATCCCTTAAAGGGTTACATCCATGGTGAATTGAGAACCATTTTCAACTCTCAGGAATAAACCATGGGTGAGTTGAAGTACCCTATAGCTTTGAGCAAGCTATTACAGCTATCAACAGATTTGATTATCACACCAGAGCCGTACCCTCATGGTGAGCCAACTCTTTCTTGTCTATGAGACATGGTAAGTTGAATACCATTTATCGTGAAGGTGTAAACACCAACACTGTACCTGCAAGGTGTTGCTCAAAACCAACTTATTAGCACACTATATATATATATATATATATATATATATATATATATATATATATATATATATATATATAATATATATATATATATATATGAACTAAAAATAAAACCAAAAGAAAAAGAAATCAGAAACAAACCAAAAGAAAATAAAAAAAAAATAAGAAAAGAAACCAAAAGAAAGATAGAAAGATATACAACAACAACAAGAATCCTCCCCTTAAGTTGATGTACCTTTAGCTGCAAGTTGATCTTTGATAAATTTGACCAACTGTTCAGCTGTAGTTAAATCATTTCCAATTGTATGCTTGGGAACTCGGACCTTCTGTGTGAGCATTCTCTTCATAAGTCCCTCAGATAAAGGATAAGTGACATCCACAAACATAGTCAGGAACTTGCCAGAGATGAGCTCCACGACATGAACATTGGAAGAAGGATATAGTCTCCAAGAAAATACTCTCCAGGATGATTGATTACCCCACACCAATTTAGCCTTTTCACCTTCCAATGAATTCATTAACACTTGTAAATCTCCCCAAAGCATTAGGCCAATTCCAGTAGGAGTATGAGTTTGATAGTAATTATCCACTATCTTATAAAGATTCTCCAAATCTTTTCTTTCAACCCTATTCAACAGCTCCCTCAGAAAGGTAAAGAATTTGACTGTCCCATCAAGAGAAAACCAAACATTGACTTCACCTTCAGGAGTAGACCTAATCTCCCAGTGAGCAATATGACCCCAAGAATTAATAGAATCACCTCCTGAATCACTATCTGAGTCCACCCTAATCAATTCTTGATCATCCACTTCAGAAATATCCCTAGAAGAAGGGTGGTGAGAGTGACTCTTCTGCCTTGTCCTTAGACCATATTGCAGGATAGGAACTGAGGAAGATGGTTCAGCAGAAACAGAGACATGAGCAGCAGGAATACCATCAGAAATAGGACCTTCTTGTGGTGCCTCAGATGCATCTACATTAGGAATTGGTGAAATGAATGTGGTATCCTGAGAACCTTCAGTAGGAATAAAGGAAGATGCACCAGACAATGTCTCTCCAGACTTCATTTTCTTTGCAACATCAGACTCTAAAGATGAAGGCTCTCTTTTCTTGCTATGTGGAATATCTGTCTGGACTGAAGAATTTATCCTTGCATAGGTATCAAGGAACAACTTTTGGATTGCAGCATCAGTCCAACCTTTGAAGTCACTGAGCTTGTAGTTAGCTTCATTCTTCAGATATACCTTCATAAAATTGACATTATCTTTGTTTGTAGGCATCTTAAATCTTGACTTTTGTCTTTCACTGATCCTATGCATCAAGTCATTCCAAGTGGATGCTCTATGAGTCTTTAAGATAAATGCCATGAGCTGATCTGACCTTTCATCCGAATCCAACTCTGAATCTTGAAGAATCATAAACCCATGAGCTCTAATAATCATATCAGAAGCCAACAAGTATTCGACTTGCTCACTGAACTCTTCTGAAGTAGGATCTTCTGATCTTGTGTTATTCATAATCCCAGCTATATTCCTCTCATCTACAGACATTTTCCTTGCAAGCTCCTCATCTTGAGCAACCTGAGCTAGTCTAGCTTGTGCATCAGCAATTTCCTGTGCTTGGATCTGTCTAGCTATCTCATCATCATTTTGTGTTGCTTCAGGAGGAATGGTGTCACTACCAGCAGTAATGGATGGACTACCAGCAGTATGACCAGGAACCTTAGACTTAGAAGAAATACTACCAACTTCAGCAGGAACACCAGAGACATCAGCAGCAATGGTCCTTGTTCCAGTGAAGGCCTGAGGTTGAGTAGTGATAGTGTGCTTAGAAGAGGTAGGCACTTCAGTATGTGCACTGTCAAGAGAAACAGAAGCCAACACATTAAGCCCATCAAATGACATATCATCCTGATCTTCCTCAGACTCAGAAAGCACAACCCTTCTTTTCTTTTGCAGATGTAGAGCTTCCAATGAGCTGATCCTTTCATTTAGCTTATGGATAGTTTCATTAAAAGAGTCTTTGGTATCCTTGAGTTCCTTTTCCAAAGTCTCCACCTTCTCACTAAAACTCCTTTTGGTCTCTGTAAGCTCTGACTCTAATGCCTCAATCTTCTGCATAGACCTGTCAAGTAACTGGGACATAGAAGTGAGATCAGCAGCATCCTCAGCTCCACCAGCAGGAATACCTGAAGTGTTAGGAGCTTCATTGGATCTAGGTGGAGATACATGAAATTCTCCTCCTACATGGGTGTCTTCACTGAAAGTCTGCCTAGTGGGACTAGGAGTTGAAAGCCTTAAAGAAGAAGGCAAGTCCACAGAAGGTGTTGGCTGGACAACAAGTGTAACAACTGTGGTGGCCTGGACATTGGGCTCATCAGGGACATTAGTCTCAGGTCTAGGTGTGGCTGGTCTAGGTGATGGTGGAAATGGGTCATCAGCAGCAACAGATGCAGATGCATCAGCAGCAACTGAAGTCCCTTCATCAGCAGCATTGGATGCACTAGCATCAGCTGCATTGGGTGATGGTGGGACACTGACATTGTCAGCAGGATCTGGGTTGTCAGCAGGATTGACATTATGTAACATGGCAGGTAATAAAGGCAAATGTTGGCCTGTAAAATTCATCTTCATCAGAGCAAACATTTTGGGAGTCATCCGATTCACTATCTTAGGGGATGGGTTAATGGTCTGAACACCTAAGATAATTTGAAGAAATCTAGGGTACATTAAAAATCTGTTTTTACCATTAGTGATATTTTCAATCATCCCATCAAAAATATATTTTGCCCAATTATAGATCCTACCCTGTGACAAACAAACAAGACCAGATGCAATGGGACTAGGACATTGGTCCCAACCACCAGTCTTTATACTCATACACTGGAGTAACGTATGAACAAGAAATCTCCATTGAGGAGACATCTTATTTTTTAAGAATGTACAACTACCAGTGACAGGATAACCTATAGCAGCCATACCATCATTGATATCTTGCCTGGAAAGATCATATTCCCCATGCTCCTCAGGAAATTGAAGCTGTACCCGAATCAACCCCTCTGTGATGATGACTTCGTGCTCATCAATAGTGGCAACAATGTCATCCTCCCTTCCCACAATGTGTCTAACCTTAGCTGTTGCCCAAAACTGCTTAACCAGCGAATCATACACCGTTACTGGACAGTAAGTGAGTGCATAGCGAATAGATGACCCACGAAGAAACGCTAACACCTCATCATAACCAACACTTCTTGAAGATGACTCTAAGTATGCAACCTTGTTATGATCATCCTTGTAGCGAAGTGTTGTCATTGTGTTGGATGAATGATCTAGGGTTCGAAATGAGAAAATTAGGGTTTGATAGGATTTTGAGAAATTGAAATGAGAGAAGTGCAATTTTAGGTTGGGTTGCCAAATATATCACTTTAAATTGCTGCATTTCTCCGCACGTAACATTGACCAATCGACTTAAGGAGGTTTGACCAATCGGCAGCAACACTTGGTCAATCGGCAGCAATAAAAGGTTTGACCAATCGGCAGCAATGAGGTGGTTTGACCAAAGTCAACCTTCCGAATCCAGTCATTAGGAATAAACCTCCAGAATTAAAACACAACACCAACCAACAATAAATTTGCATTAATCACCTTCTCATTATAAAGGCCCTTTTTCTCAAATCAAATACCTTCATTATCACAATAACTTCATCAAACCAAAAATCTTCAAAATCATGAGTTCATCTAAAATTCCAATTATCGAAATCTCATCAGATTCTTCCTCCTCGAGTGACTCAGGGTGGAAAAATTACTTTCCCAAAACTGCATCATCTTCTCAAAACAAAGGTAAGGCCAAGGTTGAGGGAGATTCATATTCATCTGATCCTCTTCCATCTACTCCTTCTTCATTTGAGTACTCTAGCTCTGATGATGAAGGAACATCAGAGCTGAAGTCCTTGACTTATTGTCAGGGTGAATGGGAGACATATCCTCCCAATTTTCCCATCACGGATAAGCTAAGGGAAGAGATGAAGACAACTGTGGCTCTGCTTACTGAAGAGATGGAAAGGACAACTGCAACCTTCTATAAAGTACCGATACCAAAAGGTAATGCATATCTTCGAGAAGACTCCAGCCGTGAAAAACCTAACCCTCGAAGTCGAAACAATCGACAACGTGAAAGCCAAGATCCAAGACAAAGAAAGAATCCCATCAGACCAACTCCTAAGCTAAGCCAGCCAACTCCACAATCAAGCCACTCTACTCCATAGCCAAGTCAACCAACTGCAAGGTCACGCCCCAGAACACATCAGAGGCAAACTACCCCAAGCTCTTCAACTCCAGCCCCTGAACCAAGACAGCCACTCCCAGTGGTGTTGGCACTCCTAGTCCCCCATGTGTATGAAGAAATTAGTCGACAGAGAGGTAGGAGGTTCATGCCTGATTATATGGGTAAGGGAAAAGGGAAGATGGAATAGGTGGTAGGGTTTAGGTCGAGTGATGTTAGAAGGTTGGTATGATGTTTGAATGATGTTGATATGTAGCTTTTGAGACTTGTAACTGAATGTACTGATCTTAATCATGATGAATGGAAATTACTGTCTTTTAGATTCAATTCCAAGCATTGAGAAATTGAGAGCTGCAAAACATAGTTAGCTAACAAAAGACACTAAAAACCTGCAAAACAAAATTAGAGAAACACAAAACATAAAACATAAATGAATGAAAAACAAGACAAAACAATAAGCACTAGCCTCCCCTTAGACTAATGCCTCCCCTCAAAACCAGCAAACAAGAATACAACAACATGATCAGTCAAATGAACAATCACCAAGAAAACCATGGAGAGTAAGCCATTCCCCCTCCAAAGATAGGCAGGCCTGAAATCCCTCTGAAAATATGAAGAGATACCAGCAGGAATGGTTCCCTGAATATCAGCAGGAACAGAGGTATCTGTAGGAACAGGTCTATCAGCAGGAAAGGGAGCCCTGTAAGAGTTCATTCCTGCTGCTTGTGGAACATATGGTGGTATTTGTTTAACATTTTTCCATAATGATCTGGTCTGTTGTAGCCCACCATTCATATTCATTCTTTTCTCATGATAATCACAATCTTTAATGAGATGATATTGACTACCACACACAAAACATGACTTCTTCCTAACAGCCTTGTTCTTACTATAACTTTTCTTAACATAGACAACATTATCACTAGTGGAACTAGAGACACATTTGTTTTTAACAGAATTAATTGAGCTGTTGTCTGAAAAGGCTGATTTAGAAGCAGATTTATCATTAGTTGTACTTGAGCACTCATGATATTTGGGTGTGGATGACTCTTCACTTGAATCACATGAAACAAAGTCTTTAGACTCTGCTTCTGAGGACTTGTCACTTGTGGAACAAGAGACACAATCATTAGGTTCAGGTAAATCTCTGGACTTTTTACCATAAACCATTTGTGACTCATCTGAGTCAATGTCAGAGAGAGAGTGGACAGGGGTAGGCATAAAAACTCCTCTAATAGGTGGAGGAACAGCATTCATTCCTCCTTCTTTTACAAACTTTATAGGAATTTTATAGTCAACAGTTTCAGGGTCAAACACACTATACTCATTAGGGTCATAGACTTGATCTTGCCCTATGTAGTCACCGAACCCTAAGCCACGTTTAGTTTTTACAGACATTGAACTATCAACTAACCTGAATAGGTTTTTAGATGAGTCTTTCCATTTATTAAACCTAGCCAAGGAGTTGTCTAGCTTAGACTGCAAATCCTGATTTTCTAACATGACCTTAGTATTTTGAGATTTAGAATATTTAAGTTCATTAGCAATATTTCTTAAATCTCTCTGTAAAACCTTAATCTTTTCCTCATAAGCTAACTGATTCTTTTGAAACCAAACCTTTTGTTTTTCTAAGGTTTTAACTGCATTATCATAAGCTTGAACCTTAATAAAGTATTCATTATACTTAGATTTCATGTCATCATATTCTTTATTAAGAGTTGAGTATAATTCTTGACAAGCAGGATTACATCTTTGTACCTGTGATGGGAATCCCATTAGAGCATATTCTTCCAAATTTTCTTTTGCCTCATAGGATTCATAATTTTCAGTCAGCTTATCCATAGACTTATTATGGAACAGACTCCTAATCTTCCTTGCACACATTTCAAATCTATCTCCTGATAGTGACATTGTGAAAAGGTTCAAGAGAGAAGATATAGCAATGTTTTCTTCTTTATCAGAGATCCTCACCAGGCTCTGATACCACTTGTAGGATCGAATACTTCGAGCTTGATTGAGCTTGGTTAAACGAGAACCTCTAGGTGTAAGACTTGTGTTTATGCGGAAACTAAACAACAAGAATATTAAAGAAGAAAAGACAATGATCCTCTATGGATCAAACTATGAACTAAGAATTGTGTTATTGAATATTGTAATCGATAAAGGTACATTAAACTCATAGACGGGATGTTTCTTTTATAATGATAAGAAACCCTAACCCTAACCCGTCTTACAAGAAAACGTGTGAAGAGATAAACATGATCTCTTCTAAAAATAAATCTAACAACCTTACTAAACATACGGATAACAAACAATAATATCCGCAGCAATAAACACTATCGGCAGAAACAAACTTTAACTATCGGCAGGAACCAACCGCAGCAGCAATGGATAACTATCGGCAGGAACCAGCTTCACTATCGGCAGCAATGAGAAATTCCTTATTTCTCAGAGATCCTAACATTGTATTTAAATTGTATGTCATAACTTTCATTAGATGCATAAATAAGAAATTAATTATATGTCAATTCTTTATACATGTAAATAATGAGTATAAAATGGGTTCGTGTTTAGGCGAATATTTTTTTAGATAATTTTATAATCTATTTGTCGCATACGTGTCCCTTATTATTATATTAGTTTGTATAAAAAACACTTTCACATGCAACATATTATTTATTATTATTTTTTTTTAACTTAGAAATACTTTCTATACTTTTAACTAATGCAGATCTTATGATATAGAAAATGTTTTTAAGGTTAAAACAGAAAAATAATTATTAAGAGAAAGAATTTTTTCTAAAATTAAAAATATTACGAATGAGTAATGTATATACAAAATACCCTTTAATTTTAAATTTCTGATTAGTTATTTTTTTTCTTCTTAATATTGCTAACAATCAACACTTAATTAAATACTCGTACTATATAAAATCAATATCTTCGACTATATATCTGATCTTGTACTTTTCATTCTTTTTTAAGTATTTATTTGTGTGTTTTCATAACATAATTTTATGTGGTATAAATAAACGTTACACGAAACACTTAATCAATATATCACAATTATAATTATTTGTCGCTATGCACGGGGACGCACCGAGTTTTATCAAAGCTCATTTAGCTTTGACTTGTTTAAATTTTTTATACCCATTGATATTTTGCTTCATAATTAAAAATACTAACATCTTCAAAAAAAATAAATTAAAAATACTAACTTTGGCCAAGAGGTTTACACACGAGTTACTTTATCACTCATCCATATTTATATCCGTTTATATTTGAAAATTTAATTATTTTTTACAGCTTATTACCATTTGATGCTTAATTTTTTACTATAATACTATTTATAATCTCACATTCATAATTCATGAATGTATTATATATAAAAATAAATATAAATAAATCAAAACAGTTATGTTACAACATAATTTGAACTTTGAACACCACAAACACGTTTATAAGTGAATTAAGTAGGCGTGTAACGTGTAAACATCCATTTGTCATTTGCGTTTCTTTACGAGGTTGAAAATGATTTGCAATTATATCCGGTCATTTACTTGTCATGAATACGGTTTATTAGGGCTCATAACATTGTCATGTGTTTATAGGCACTTAAACGATATATACTGACAATTATATTGGTAGTCTCATTAACTTGATTAATTGACTAGTAATGAAATAATGATCAAAATTTATTAAAAGATTGGGTTTTATGAAATGTCAGCTTTGGAACTTATATAAAAGCTTTCCAAAATTATAGATATTTGGATATTCGGATATATAAAACTATTATACGAAATTTTGGATATATAAAATTGTTATCTGAATTTTCGGATATCCGAATTTAAAGAACTTAGCTAAAATAACTGGCCTAACATAAAACCATCAAATAAAATTTCGGATATCCGAAAACCGAACCGAAAAAACCAAAATTTTGGTGCGGGGTTTGGTTTTAAAAAACTTAAAAATGAATTTTTGGTTCGGTGTTTGGTTTTAGTTGAAAACCGCTGCATGCTCACCCCTACTCTTGTCGTTTTTCTTCATATTGTCGTTTTCGCATGTACGGACATGCGTACATTTACAGATAACGTCCTTTTTTATTTAATTACTAAATGACAATTATTATAATATATACTAAAACCCATTTAAGATTAAGCAAAATGGGTAACCATTATGTCTTTGTTTAGGTGCTAATCTTCCACCCCATTGGTCCACATGTTGTATTATTCCAAAATATATATATATATATATATATATATATATATATATATATATATATATATATATATATATATATATATATATATATATATATATATATATATATATATATATATATATATATATAGGAAGGTATTGTGGATGAATCTTATTAGCTGATTCCAGCCCAGCGATTTATTGTTCACAGATTAAGGTGCTAATCACCTTGGTAACACAAATGCGGTTGGGATTATTTATGTGGTAAATAAATAGCCTTTACTTATACCGATATACAATCTAAACCACACATGTGTACTCTTTCTTCTGACAATGAAGCCTCTTGAATACAGTAGGTTGGTCCGATCGAGTCGCCTCCGAATCGACGATCTCCGCCCTCTTTCTGACCGAAACCCAGTAACCGATTTCTTTAACTTCGTCCTCTAATACTTTTTATGATTCATTGTGATTTAATTTCTCTCTTTATTTTTTTTTATTTTTATTTTTTTTAATAGTTTCGTTTACATATTTGTTTGATTCTCATCTTTATTTCCGATTAGGGTTTTAAAATTTGGGGTTTTGTTAAGGATTTACATTCACCTATTACTTAAGTTTTAATTTTTTTAGACTTAGGGTTTTTCTAATTTTGCGGTTTCCTTAATAATCTACGATTAACCCTAACAAAAGACAACAAAAAAAATAGTATGGATGACTTAGGGTTTTTCTTATTTTGGGGTTTTCTTAGTAATCTACGATTAACCCTACAAAAAAAAAACAAAAAACAACCAGTTCTTTAGTATAGATGATTATACTCATACTGATAAGGGGGGTTTTTTTTCCCCCATTTATTTATTTATTTATTTATTTTTATTATTTTTTCCCCTTTTTTTTACACATAATAGGTGGCCGAAAGAGTTGCTCATGATGTTTGTAGGTAACCATGTTCAGCTGTTTATTCCCAGTTTTGTTGGTAATAAAAATTATTTAATTGCGTATTTATGTTGTGTAATTAGTTATATAATGTGCATATGCATTGCCTACTGCAGCCCGCATGTTTCTGCCGCAGGCATACCATCATTGTGCCTGCAGCTACAACATGTGTTTGCTAACATCAAGTTAGATTAGCACTTAAACAAACACATAATGGTCAACCATTTTGCTTAATCTCAAATGGGTTTTAATATATATATTATAATGTGCATATGCATTGCCTACTGCAACCCACATGTTTGTGCCACAGGTATACCATCATTGTGCCTGCAGCTACAGCAAGTGTCTGCTAACATCAACTTAATTTATATGTTGCTATAAACCGTGCCCACAAATACATACAACACAATGGCAGTTACCATCATCTATAATAGATATTGATGGTTTCATTGTTGGTTGTGCACCGTCCTTGAATCTGTTCTAGGAAGTTTATGCCATAAAAAACACATAATGAGCCACCATTATTGCATAATAAAACGATGGTTTTAGTATATGTTATAATTACTTATATGTTGTACATATGCATTGTTTACTGCAGCCTGTATGTTTGCGTGCCATCCATAGCATGATTGTGTGTGTACACACGCGTGGAAGGATGGTAGAGTGCAATAACCAGTTGCCTCTGCAACCTCTATGTTTGCAGCAAGACAATAAGTCGTACCCGTAGCTTGGCGGGGCAATTACCGGATGGCGCGATAGCATATGTGCTATTGTGCAACCGCAGTTATTTGCAGCCATGGCGGTACAATCACTCGTGATCATCCTTATAATACAAACTTCTTTGGAATAAGTGAAGTAAAACATCTTTACTTATGGCGGTACGCAATGCAAAACATACATGTGTATACTAAACATCTGCTATCTTTTTTTAATACTGTTTCAATGGAATATAGTAATGGGCTATGATGATTGACTGTTGCTTACTGAACCAGATGATATCGGCCAAATGAAGTTGGGACCGTAACTTGGCGGGGCAATCACTGGATGGCGCAGTAGCATACTTGCTATTGTGCAACCGTATTTATTTGCAGCCATGGCGGTATCCTCAGGTTTTTGACCATCTCCCATTTAAAAATCTGAGCCTAATGGTTTATTGTATCCGTTTTGTGGTATATACATTTTTAAACAGGTTTATATATATGGTTAAATAAACCTACTATATTCAAGAAGCTTCATTGTTAGAATAAAGACATGCTTAATGTACACATGTATGGTTTACATTGTATATCGGTATAAGTAAACGTTGGTTTACTTAGGGTAGGGCTGTGATGATTGAAACTTATTTTCTGAGACTAATGAATTGGGTAGTCAAAGATTGTAACCGTAACTTGGCACGGCAAAGACTGGACGGCATCATTATGCAACCATTGTTCTTTGCAGCCATGGCTGGTAATAAATCTTTTTCACCCTCTTTCGCTATAAAATCTGAGCCTAATAACTGCCTTTGTATATGCATGATTGTTATTTATTTACCAGACAAATAATAGCAAGCGCATTTGTATTAGCAAGGTGATTAGGAGGTTAGTACGTGAACAGTAAATCGTTGCCTTGGAATGAGCCACCGATATGCATCCACAATAGCTTCCTAACATGTGGGCCAATGGCGTTGGTAAGCCTAAACCCGGGAAACAAAAATGTAACAGCTAACATCGTCTGCCAATATTGGCACATAAAGAACGTGGTGCACTTTAAAGTGCAAAGTTTCCAGCCAACAAGTTGTTTTTTTTTTTTTTTTTTTTTTTTTTTTTAATTTAAATTTCCATAGGAAACAGACCTGTTTGTCAGCCAGATTCTTTCTGCTTTAAAGCCCACCACATTCTTTGTTTGCAAATATTGACATATGATGTTCATCATAGTTACCCGTTCTAAGTTCCCATACAGTTCCTTTTTGTTTTTTCAACAATCTAGCAAAGCGCTTGGTGTAGGCCTTTGCATAAAAGGAGTTGAAATGACAAAAGGAACTATAAGGGAACTTAGGAGGGTTAACTATGCTGCTTTATACCTGTTACATAAAAGGCAATGATGAACTTTCTGCGTATTACATTTTCATGTGTGTGGCTCACGCATCTCCGTATCTTGGCACGGTAACCAGGGCTCTTATATGGTTGCAGCCATGGCTGGTGCATAGGGTAGCTCAATGAATTGCAGATCTGAGCCTGTTTTTAAAAATCAATAGCACCGTTGGAGATGATTTATGTCATCCATTGAATCTGTTCAATGTAGCTGCCTGCTCTTACGTTTCTTCTCCAGTTCCTTTTGTTACATCAGTGGGCTAGCAATGCGTCTGGTGCAGGCCATTGTGTAAAGTCTAACTGAAGTAACAAAAGGAACTGGAGAGGGACGTAAGAGCTTCCACCTATGTTGCCATTTGGACACTTTTACAATTGAATATTGCGTCTATGAGATGAGGAGATGCTGCTGACTTCAATGTTGGTTGCAAAAGGGAATGATAAACTTTCTGCTTATTAACTGTTTCATGAGTATGGCTCACGTATCCCTGTATTTTGGCCCTGTATTCCAAATATTAAATATTGGATGTCAATATTGGCAAACGAAGAATACATACTAACCATGGTTTTTGTCAATGCAGTTACATGTTAGTCAACAACTTTAATCTCAACTGTTATTGGCTAAAAGCATGCAAAAACAGTGCTTTTGCCATTTGTGGCCAATTATCATTGGCTGAAAGCAAGTACTGTTTTGTTACTATTCACAAAATTAGTTGCTAATGACTATGTGTGGCTATGTATGCTTGGGTGAAAGGAGTGAGTGATTTTTACTGTTTAAGCTGATTACATGTTAGTACAGTTTATTATGACATATGATGTTCAATGTAGCTGCCTGCTCTTACCTTTCTTCTCTAGTTCCTTTTGTTACTTCAGTGGGCTAGCAATGCGTCTGGTGCAGGCCATTGTGTAAAGTCTAACTGAACTAACAAAAGGAACTGGAGAGGGAGGTAAGAGCTTCTAGCTATGTTGCCATTCGGACATGATGAACTTACCAAAAAATTATAGTTGTGGATTCTATAAAAGTATTTCAAAGAGAGGTTGAAAGTAACAAGGTATGTATTAGGTGGCCAGATTACTTAGTAGATGATTGGTTTAACTTAATAAATGAGTCCGGAATTTCAACATAGTTACCCATTCTAAGTTCCCATACAGTTCCTTTTGTTATTTCAGCAAACTAGCAATTCGCCTGGTGTAGGTCTTTGCACAAAGAGAGTTGAAACGACAAAAGGAACTGTAAGGGACCTTAGAAGGGTTAATTATGTTGCATTTTGAATTCCATTCTTTTTTATGACCTAAAACCAGTATTTACAAAGTAATGTGGCCATACACAGCTTGCTGTATTCAATTTCACCTTGAAAACCTCAATTATTAGGGCACATCTATCTAACAATATAGGTGGGTTCTATTGCTTAAATTGACCAAGTTCCCTAAAACCATTAGCAATGGAACCTATATACATTGTTTGATAGATGGGCTCTGATAATTGAGGCATGTTGATTGTGATAATGATATAGTGTGTATTGTTCATGACAGGCCACACTCCTTCATTATTCCATTCAACACGAGTCCTGATACTCGCATGCTTTTCTAGAATCGACAATTTTTTCTTCGGCACACCTTGGTACTTTGAGCTTCCCCTCGAAAACCCATTCCTATGTCACTGTCATTGCAATGGGTTTGGCCCAAACCTTTGCACATATTTCATCGACATGGCAATGAGATTTTGAGTGGAGGCCCAAAGTACCAAAGTGTGTCATATTACGAACAAGAACACATTGAATATAACAAACACAGAACATCCAACTTACATGGTTGCTCTTATCTTTCCCTAGAATTTCTTTTCCTATTCCAGCGTTCTTCCTTTGCTGATGTTTACACACAATGTATGCCATAGATGGTTGGTCTGACCTTCCCCTCGAATTCCTTTTGGTATTTGAACGGCCTATCAATACGTCTGGTGCATATCATTGTTTAAAGACCATTTAACTAACAAAAGGGATTTGAGAGGGAGCTCAGAGTTTCCACCTATGACCTCTTTTCTAACACAGGTTAAGTAGGTTCGCAAGCATTTGATTATTCCAGACAATTCTGCATCCTGGTAAGGACGTGTGAAGCCATGCTAACTATACAGATGTATGGTTTACATTATGTATCAGTATAAGTAAACATGCTAAGTGTGTATTAGAAAGGTGGGTAACAGGTTAGTGCGTCAATAGGAATGTGTACCCTTGCAACAACCCAATCATATTGCGTACCTATTTTCCTGAAGACCGTCATTCGTTGCTTTACTTAGGGTAGGGCTATGATGAGTAAAACTTATTTTCTGAGACTAATGAATTGGGTACTCAAAGATTGTAACCGTAACTTGGCACAACAACGACTGGATGGCATCATTATGCAACCGTCTTTGTTTGCAGCCATGGCTGGTCATACATCTTTTTGACCCTGTTTTGTTATAAAATCTTAGCCTAATAACTACCTTTTGTATATTCATGATTATCATATTTTTAATTTACAGTCTTACTCCACTTTACTAGACGAACATCTTTCCAGGATCTTAGCAGGTTCAGTGGTACAAAAGTTTCTGATAATCGGTCCTCTACATTTGACCATAAGAGCAAACACAGATGTTCTACATCGTGTGTCAATGTTAGGAAATGAAGACTATCTGGTATTTTTTTTTTATTTCCCGATACTAACACTTGATGTTCTGTGCCTGTGATAGTTATTTTTTTTTGGGTCGGTCAGTACCCAAGGATCCTGAAAATAGGATTTGAATAAAAATTAAGCCAAGTGTTAATCAACCGAAAACAATCTTAAGTCACTGAGTGAACAGTCACTCAGTGAGTTACCTTCAAAATGCTCAGGACGAGTCTAAGAAGAAAGATTCACCACTCAGTGAGGCGGAACTCCCTGAGTGTCTCTTAAGCCAAAAAAGAAGGTAATGGGTTCAGTGAGTATTGGACAAGAACTCACTGAACCCCAGTCTCCTCAAAAAGAATAAAGTGATTGAAGACTGAAGAACTGAAGGCGTAGACTGAAGAACTTGAAGTCTGAAAGAAAGGCGGGATTAGGCGGGAAGAGTTTGAAGAGATAAGGAGAAGTCTTATCGGGCCAGAAACGAACTTTCCCTAAAATGGCAAAAGTCAAGAAGTGTCAGAACAGACACTCAGAAAGACTTTTGGCCTATTCCTATTGGTTCTTGGAAATGACAAATACTGTTGTAGTTGTCAGACACGCATGCTTATTCTTTTTGTATTTTAATCATCAGTGCTCTTTTATACTTGTGTATAAATAGGAACAGATTGAGAAAAGTGGGTTAAGTTTTGTGCATTAAAAGCTTAGACTTTCACAAAACCACTTTTCTCCTTCAAAGAGCAACTGCATCCCTGAGATAGCTCAGTGGGTCTTTATTGTTGTCACTCAAGCATAGCTTGAGTTTAGTGAGGAGAACACACCATACCTTGTCTAATAGATTCTTTGATTGATTTCTAATAAGAATTTAAACGTTGAAAAACTTGTGTTTTTATATTTACGTTTTACTTATCAGTTGTAATTAATCAATACATTAATCTCAGTCATAAACACAATTAGATTAACTTTATAGTTACTTCTAAGTGTGCAAAGGGAACAACAAGTGGTATCAGAGCCTCTGGTTTATAAAATCTTTTCTAAAACCAAGAGTGCTCAAGGTTTTTAAAACCAAGATCCTACTATGGCTGATGTTAATGTGCCCCAGCTCGTCGAAAAAAAGGGTGGCAGCTATTCAGCTGTTGCTCCCAGACTCGAAACTGGAAAATTTAGCAAGTGGAAAAAGCGAATGTTTTGCTACTTGACTGGTATGGAACCATACTACATCACATGTATCAGGGATGGTCCTTTTGTCCCTGAGACTGCTGAGGGGCTAAACAAGCCTGAAGCTCAGTGGACCATTGATGAGAGAAGGGTGGTCAATCAAGACCAACGCTTGAAAAGCATAATTATATCTTGTCTTCCTGACGATATAATGGAATCAGTCATTAACTGTTCAACAGCCAAGCAAACTTGGGTTGACTTGATTAACAGCTTTGAAGGTCCCTCAGATACCAAGGAAAACAGGATCATGGACCTGAAACTTGAGTACAACACTTTCAGGGCAAAGGACTCTGAAAGTCTCTCTCAGACATATACCAGATACAAGACCCTGATAAATGAACTGTCAAATGATGGTGTAGTTTTGTCTAAGCATGAGATCAATGTTGGCTTTGTCAACAGTCTCCCTGAGAAGTGGCTAAACTTCTCACAAGGCCTCAGGAAGGCTAACCACATTCAGACCCTTGAGCTCCCTGAGATCTATGGGAAGTTTGTCTATGAGGACAACTTAATCTCTAGGAGATACCCTGACTCAAACAAAGCTCTTGAGACCAAAAAGGCCCTAACCTCCTCACCCATATCAACTGCCTTTTGTTCTAATGGTGTTGTACAGGATTTTCAAGAGGATTCTGATGATGAGATTGATGATAGAACTGGTGATGAGTACCTAAATGACCTAAACTTGGAATTCCAAGAAAGGGCACTCCTTGCAAATTCAAAACGTTTTATCAAAAGAAATCAGTCAAACTTTTCAAAAGCTAAAGAAAATGAAACCACTGAGTGTTTCAAATGTGGTAAAAAGGGCCACTTTGCTAAAGACTGTTATTCAAAAAACATTTCAGAACCCTCTTATAAATTTTCTGGAAACAGTTCCTCAGGAACTAGCAAGTTTCAACCTAGAATGCTTCAGTCGACCCAACATTTTCAAAACAATAATGTTCAAAAGGGTCAAAAAGACTTTGAGGCTAAATATAGGAAAGCTAAGGCTAAACTTGCTCTCCTTGAAACTAATCCCTCAATGTCTCAGGCTGCTCAAACTTCCAAACCTGTTCAGACAAAGAACAAGGTTCTAGTAGCAGAAGCTTATGACTACGATGAAGAAGAGGTCTCCTCAGAAGATGAGGAAATTAGAGTAAGTGCACTGATGGCACTTTCTGAAGGTGATCAGGTGGCTGTTGGAAAAAGCCATGCAAGGAATGGTGAATGGGTGAACATAACCATGAAGAAGGTAAACACTTTACTTTCAATGGATGATGATTCTGACTGGCAGTCCTATATGAATTATATTTGTGTAGATCTTAAGTTTGTAGAAGAACAAAGGCTTAATTTGCTTTCAAAATATAACAATCTTGTGTTAGAATTGAATAAGTGTAGAGATGAATTGCTTGTATTAAAACAAGCCAAGTTAGAAACTATTACACCACAAATTCAAAACACTGAGATTTTGAAGCATAATCAAGCTCTTCAAAATGAACTTAACAAAGAAAAGGCTGGACTAAAAAGAACCCCAAGGTCTATGAAACTGTGAGTCTAATTCCTAGTGAAAACAAGAAAATTATAGGAATAGACCAACTCACTGAAACCTCCAGTGATAGTCACAAAGAAAAGACTTTTATTCCAGCTGGCATATCTTTTGAGCAGGAAATGGAACCCAAGTCAAATGACTGGATTGTCAGGGACAACCCAGTCAGTAAGTTACCTAACTTTGAGACTGGAAAAATCTTGCTTCCTGAAAGTCAGGCTCTGAAAAATATGCTTGTACTCACTGACCAACCCGGTAGTATTGAGTCAGTCAATGAGTCTGAATCTGAATCATTCACACCTCTCCCACCTTAGAAAATCCTTCAGGGTGCTGCACCAAGCTCTGACCTCATACCATTGGTCTACTCTCAGTATTCTCCAAAAGAGAATCCAGGAATAGGAAAAACCATCCTGAAAAGGCAAACCCCTGAAGTCTCAGTTCATACTGATGACTCATCAACTTCAGTCTCTTCTGAAGTAATTACTAAAAGCCCTGACTGAAAAATTGATCAGTTAGCTGAGCTTGTCAGGAAGCTGAGTGAGAAGATTGAATCTTCTGAGAAGCCTTCTCAATCCAAGATGAAGGAACCCAAATAAGCTTCCTCAAGCACCAAACCAAAACCCTCCAAGCCCCTGAAAAGGTGTGAGTTGTGTCACAATACCAATCATTTCACTGATGATTGCTATAGAATCCTTTACTGCATGATATGCAAAAAGGAAGATCACAGGACAACTGATCACCAATCATACACAGCCACATCAAAGATGGCAAACTTTAAAGCTCAGGCTTTAAAATACCATTCTGATTCTAAACAGAAACATAAACAAAAGGCCAAGCCTTTTGCACCTTGCCCTCACTGTGGCTTTAATGACCACCTTCCTAAGGATTGTCTAATGGACAACAGTTGTGAAATTTGTGGAGATCCCACTCATGAAACCTCAGGACATGATAAAGTCATTCAAACCAGAAGAGGTATGACCAAGTCATCCTCTCAATCTACTGAGTCTACCTCAGCAAGCAAATGCAAAACCTGTGGTAGCTCAGTCCACTCAACCACTGACTATGAATCAATTGTTACCTTTAAGAAGGCTACTAAAGCCAAGCCCTCCAAGATGAGGGGTCCTAGAAAGAACTAACTTAGTTTACCATTTGTGCATAGGCATGCCAAGGAGCCAATTTGGCATCTAGATGGTGGATGTTCAAGGAGCATGACTGGTGTGAAAGAGTATCTGCACAAATATGTTGAAGAACCAGGACCCAAGGTGGTATTTGCTGATAATTCATCATGTCTCACTGAAGGTTATGGTTCAGTAAACTGTAGTGGTATAGTCTTTACTAGGATAGCTTATGTCAATGGTCTTAAGTACAATTTGATTAGTGTCAGTCAACTATGTGATGCAAAGTACATAGTTCAGTTTGATGATAAGCAAGGAACCATCTTCAATGCAAATAAGGAAGTTTTCCTTATTGCACCAAGAAGACAAGATGTTTATGTGTTGGACATGTCCAGTCTAACTCAGAATGGAACTTGTCTCTTTGCTAAGGCCACTGAAACCCTCAACTGGCTTTGGCACAAGAGACTCTCCCACCTGAACTTCAAAAACATAAATAATCTTGTGAAACAAAACAAGGTCCTTGGCTTACCATCACTTGTGTTTTCAAAGGATAAACCATGCTCTGCCTGTGAAAAAGGTAAACATCATAGAGCATCCTTTAAAACCAAAATAAACTTTTCCATCAGGAACTGCCTTCATCTTCTCCATATGGATCTCTTTGGGCCCATCAGTCCTAGATCCATTAACCATGAGAAGTATACTCTGGTCATTGTGGATGAATACTCAAGATACACTTGGGTTTACTTCCTGACCAAAAAGAGTCAGGCAGCTGAAACAATCATGTCCTTTGTCAGGAACATTGAAAATCAAAATGACATTAAAGTCAAACAGATTAGGACTGACAATGGAACAGAGTTCAAAAACTATGAACTTGAATGTTTCTGTGATGAGAAAGGAATTTCCCAAAATTTTTCCTCTCCTTACACACCTGAACAAAATGGTGTTGCTGAAAGGAAAAATAGAACACTCATTGAAGCTGCCCGGACAATGCTAAATGGATCAGTCTTTTCCAAACACTTTTGGACTGAAGCAGTCAAAACTGCCTGTTATACACAAAACAGATCCATCATTGTCAAGAGACATAGCAAAACCCCTTATGAGTTACTCAAGGGAAGGATCCCTGACATCAGCTACTTTCATGTCTTTGGGTGTCCTGTGTTTATTCATAATCACAAGGATCACTTAGGGAAATTTGATGCCAAAGCTGATGATGGATACTTTCTAGGATACTCACTTATCTCAAAGGCCTTCAGGGTGTTCAACACTAGGAGACAGCAAACTGAGGAAACATTCCATGCTACCTTTGATGAGAGCACTGATGCAATCAGTGTCTCTAACACCTCAGTGGAAGAGATAGGTATTGATGATTCATCAAGATACCCTCCTGATGAACATCATCCTGACAACGATCCTTCCACTCAATACCAAGAAAATGCTGACATCTCCTACTACATCATCCCTCACAACCTTCCTTACCCAACCATCACTGAGTTTGTTAAAGCACAAAGAATTACTGAGGGAATCAATCAGTCTGAACCAAGTGCTTAGGAACCAAACAATCTCAGTGATCAGTCAACCCAATCAGACACTCAAGATCTTGAAGATCATCAAGTGTCTACACCAGACCCTACCAATCAGGCCTCCATAAGTTCTAATCATTATCCAAGACCTCAGGACAGTTGGACTAGGTCTCAGGATATAGAACTTGTCAATATAATTGGAGAGCCTACAGAAGGCATGCTCACCAGAAGCATGGCTGCTAGTCTAAGAGCAGCCTCTGCCAATGAATGCCTATTTTTGGACTTCATCTCCACAATTGAACCCAAAAGTGTCAAAGAAGCACTTAAACATCCAAGTTGGGTTCAGGCCATGCATGATGAACTGGAACAATTTGACAGAAACAAGGTAATAACCTTGGTCAAATGTCCTGAAAATGTTTCAGTCATTGGCATGAAATGGGTGTTCAAAAACAAATCTGATGAAAATGGCATAGTCATTAAAAACAAGGCCAGACTTGTAGCCAAAGGCTATAATCAACAAGAAGGCATTGACTATGAAGAAACATTTGCACCAGTGGCAAGGATGGAAGCCATCAGGATCTTCCTTGCATTTGCAACCTACATGAACTTCAAGGTGTACCAAATGGATGTTAAAAGTGCATTCTTAAATGGCTCACTGAAAGAATAAGTTTATGCTCAGCAACCTCCTGGATTTGAAAGCAGTGAGTTTCCTGACTATGTCTGCAAGCTAAACAAAGCCCTTTATGGACTGAAACAAGCTCCCAGGGCATGGTATGAAACTCTCTCAGCCTTCCTAATCCAAAACAAATTTGTCAGAGGCAAGATAGATAACACATTGTTTATCTACAGGACAAATAATGATGTCATACTTGTACAAGTATATGTTGATGACATCATCTTTGGCTCAACAAGTTATAAACTTTGCAAACAGTTTGAAAAACTAATGGCAAAGAAATTTGAAATGAGCATGATGGGAGAACTGACTTACTTCCTTGGACTGCAAATCAAGCAGACCGATAAATGAACCTCTATCAGTCAAGAAAAGTATGTCAGAAGCCTACTGAAGAAGTATGAGCTCAGTGACTGTGCCTCAGTCAAAACTCCCATGGTTCCCCCCAACAACCTTAGTCCCGACCTTACTGGTAAACCAGTCAATCAAACTCTATTCAGAGGAATGATTGGGTCACTGATGTATCTTCTTGCATCAAGGCCTGACATCCAATTCTCAGTATGTCTGTGTGCCAGATATCAATCTGACCTAAGAGAATATCATCTCACAGCTGTGAAAAAAGATACTCAGGTACCTGAAAGGTACTCCAAACCTTGGATTATACTATCCAAAATGTTCAGGCTTTGATCTCAAAGGATACTCAGACTCTGACTATGTTGGATGCAACATGGATAGAAAAAGCACCTCAGGCTCCTGCCAAATCCTTAGGGGAAAAATAGTCTGTTGGAGTGCTAAGAAGCAACAATCAGTTGCCATGTCCTCAGCAGAAGCTGAATATGTTGCAGCAGCCAGTTGTTGTGCCAATGTACTCTGGATGAAAAGTCAAATCAGTGACTATGGAATCCAGTATAAGATGGTTCCCATCTTTTGTGATAACACAAGTGCAATTGCCATCTCAAACAACCCTGTTCTTCATCAGAGAACAAAACACATTGATATTAGATATCACTTCATCTGGGACCATGTCATGAATAGTGACATAGATTTACATGATTGCGTGGTTTTGTAACCTTATAACAGGTTTTACCTCTCGAGGGATCTCAAGAGGCTTACAACCCCACCAGGCAGTGTACCTGACCGATGTAGTATAGTGTAGTGGTAAGTACGGGGGATTGATCGTTCTCCACAGGGAATAGTGTTCATTAGGTATGAAAGGCTACTCTAATTAGGTCTAAGGGTTGAGGAAGATTCTTTTTATGTTTTTATATTTTTATGAAAGCAAGTAAAATCTCGGTTTTGAAGGAGTGGGCGGAATTAGTTGCTAGTCAACTAACCCAATTTACTACGAATGCAAATAAAATAAAATAACAAAAATGAAATGTGGTGAGAAACTTATGTGTAGAGAAATGTGTTTACTTAGATTTCCTTACTCCCTAACTATCTTTTACCGGTTAATTAGTGTGTATTAGTCGCGTGGATGACGGGTGTATTCCTTAATACCATTCGTGGGGTGGCGTACTTACTTCCCCAACTCTACAAGCTCCTACTTCACTCCTATGTCGAGCCGGCTAGGAAGCTCCTAACATGGGATCACTAGAATTCGCTTGTGCATTAAATACAACCATAAAAACCTTTAGTACGCGTTTGGTTCATGTTTCTTAAGACGTTCAAGCAAGTTACCGAATAGGAAGTTAGCCAGTTTTCTTAAGCCTAACATAGATAAACAATCATCCAATACAACTAACAACACACTAACAACCAATAATCAATAGCTAGGTTTCATTAGATCTAAGCAAACACAAGATAAAATTAGCCTAACA
Source organism: Artemisia tridentata subsp. tridentata (assembly GCA_021014915.2). NCBI lineage: Eukaryota > Viridiplantae > Streptophyta > Magnoliopsida > Asterales > Asteraceae > Artemisia > Artemisia tridentata. The sequence goes on from CP139506.1 coordinate 360,059,969, forward strand.
TGTTAAACAAAAGACAAGCATAAGATAGAATCAAACAACACATAGACATATTGAATGATTGATTGATAACTTATCTTTCAATGAAACATGGAAGATCTCAAGGCAAAAAGCCCTGAAAAAGTAGCTAAAATCGTCTTAGGGTTTTATCCCAAAATTCCACACACTAAGCTCTCTCTAATGACAAAAGATTAGAAAACTATATATAGATTTTTGGATCTGACGGCGTCACCTTATGCATTGTGACGCCGTCACCTCGCCGCTTTTAGGGTTCCCGGGTGACCTTCTTGACGCCGTCCCTCTTTAGCTCTTCAAAAATCCATTCTGGCCTATCAAGGCTTGACGCCGTCGGATCATGAACGTGACGCCGTCCCCTTATGATTTAAGCCGTGACGCCCTTGATTTAGTTAAAGCGTGACGCCGTCAGAATTCTCATGCTAACTCACTGGCCCGTCATGAGTAAATTTCACATCCAACTTTTCTTGCCAAGGCATGACGCCGTCCCATGTTAATTGTGACGCCGTCAAGAGTAACTTTCAGCCGATTCTTGAGACTTTGTCGTTTTCTTCACTTTAATGCTCCAAAAACGTCCAAAATGCCTCCTTTTCCAGATTTCTCCTCAAAAGTACCTAAAATGACAAAAGGAACGATTTAGGGCAATATTTGATCAAATAAATACGATTTCGGGCTTAAATGACCCCTTAAAAGCGGTACACTTTTCGCCTCATCAAATACCCTTACACTTGAGATTTGCTTGTCCTCAAGCAAATGCGCTTTTATTCTAATCAAAATACAAGTTAGGGGTCATTTAATGCAAACATAAAAGTAATTACAGTAAATATTCGTTCCACTTCAATCATAATAAGCACGGAGATTACATACTAGCACCTCACAAGTAGTGTTTAGATACTCACATCTCTCAAGTGTCATCAAAATAAATCTCATAAATGAAAACGGAAAATATCTCTCACTACCTGTCATAGCAAATAGATTACCATAGGCTTGGGAAAGGATCGAAAACCTCCTCCACTAGGCGTAAGCACCTAAGATAAACTATCAAAGAGGGCTTTTAAATGGGTTATAACGTTAGGTGTAGGGAAAAGGAAAACACGGTTTTGTTGGATACGAGATATTTTACTGGTGGCGAGTTAAAGATCTTGATCAATTACATGTACTATACAATGTTGCTAAGCCAAGACTCGACTCAATCTTAAGCTAGAAACAAAATAACAAAATAACAAAAACATAAAAATAAACAAAAAATGAAACGGGATGGTAGTCCGTATGTTTTTTCTATTTTTCATTTTCTCATTTTTTTTTTTTCTTGATTGATTTTTTTTTTTTTTTTTTTTTTTTTTTTTTTTTTTTTTTTTGCATACACTCTTGCCCTACCATCCAAAATAATACATCATAGGGGCGTTGCATTCCCCTTACACTTGAATTTTTACATAACTTTACAAATACTAATCTAATGACTCGAATTAAGATAATTGAAAAACTTGGAGTACTTTTAAAACATTTAGCACATATGGGGGTAATAAATGATGTTCTTCCCCATTACTCCATTACACTAGTACTTTACCCATGAGTCCCAATCGTCCCAAAACAATATGTACAAGGATATGACTCAACTTAGCAACCATGTAATCAACTAGATCATTAACTTGGGTTTAAACAAATGTTGTAACAATAATGCACTAAAGATGAGTGCATACAAGGTAGGCTAAGGCGATTTGGGTGTACATTTAAGTGGGGTGTAACAAATTCTTCCTTTAAGTAAAATGCTTAAAGGTCGAAACGAAAAGATAGGCTCTGAGGGGTGTACTAGGGGTATCGTGTACTAAAAATGAGTACAACGCAAAGGGTGTGGGAGAATACCTTGACCAATGTAGCCAATGTAATTATAACAAAAACACAGGTGTAAAACAATGGGTTAATCCTAATGCCTCTTATCATGTAGTAAATCTAACTACACGAATGTAGTCTCACTTGTGGCCTCGGAATGGTCCTAACGCAAGTTCTAGAATCTAAGTGCTACCGGTACACACATCATAGCATAAATGCTTTTCCTACCAATTCTAGGGGCGAACCTCACATATTTGGGGGTGGAAAATTTTTTAGTGGTACGGTTTTTGTGCTAGTCATATAACTCCTATCCGTGAGACGCTCATTAAGATCAAAGTTTCACTCCTATATGTTGTAAAAAATTTTAAATTTGGCACTAAAATTACCCTAATCAAGTATTTCTCTCAGTTTTATTACACATCTACTATTAAACAAACAAAAATCAAGCGCAATTGTATTCTCTAAAATCGTACTTTTACCCTCCCCTTACACTTAAGATGAACATTGTCCCCAATGTTCAAATAACAAGATGTAAAAGCATAAAGTAAAAGAATGAAATCAAATACTCCCCTGATTCGCTCGTTGGATAGTGAAATCACACGGTTAAATCTTCCTCCAAAGAGAATGTTGAAGCTCCATGACTAATGCATCGCCATAAGCTTTATTCCATAAACATTTCCTTGTCCAAAATAACCTGTTAACCTGAGAAAACAAACACGAAAACCTGCATAACATCGGCGGGATAAAATCTATATATAAGGATATAATGCTTGTGGAATGATAATTTTGCAGATTCCTGGAGATTATAAGTTGGAGATTTTAATAAAAACTTTTTATGAAAACAAAACTTTCAAAAATTTCTGGAAATTAAATCTGACGCCGTCAGGTTATAACCCCTGACGCCGTCAGAAATGACCTGACAAAAATTTTCATTTTAAGTTTCCGGAAAATTTCTGGAAAAACCTTTACCTTACTTCCTGGAAATCCTGCAAAACATCACTATGACTCGATACAAGCATTTGACTCAAACAAATACTAATATGTATGCTAATTTATTATTATTACGATTCATGTTCATATGTGTTCTAATAAACCGATTTAGATTTCCCTTACACTTATCTTTTGCAAAATACCTTTATATGTAGTTAAGACGAAGTTAAAAACAAAATAAAGCATTTTCACAAATTAGTTTTTAACATGAACCAATAATAATAAAAATTAAACACACATACGGAAACAAATAAAAACAAACAAACAAATAAATAAACACGCAAAGCAAATAAAACAAATAAAGCTTGGGTTGCCTCCCAAGAAGCGCTTTTCTTTATTAACGAGTCTTGTAGCTAGACTCAAAGTCACGCACATTACGTGACTCCATCATCGGTCACGGTTCCTAGGCCATTCTCCTTCCCGGTTTTATATTCCGGTCCTAATTTCAAACAATCCTTGTAGAAACCGAATATCCTTTCCATAACATAGTCTACTCCTTTACTTCTATCCTCATCATTCCTATAGTAGACCGCTTGCCTGAGCTCCTTCTCAACATTTGACAAGAGTTGGAATTGTTCTATCTTATATGGCATTTGGTAGCTTACTTCATCGGTCTCATCCTTAAATCTAACTATCCCTAAGGAAGGTTCATAAGTCATTCTAGAGACCTCAACAAATGGTTTTCCAAAAACCACTTGAGTCAAGGATGCATCGACTATTGGGCGGATATCTTCTACAATTACAAAGTCGGTGACATAGGTGAAGTTTCCTACATAAACCGGTAATCCCTTAACTCTTCCCGTGAAGTTACTCATCCAACCCTTGTCAGGGAGCATCCTATACCCAAGTTGATTTTTCATTATCAAGTTGTAGTGGGCTCTAGTCATGATGTTTATGGGCGATCTAAGGTCGATGTAAGCTTTCCACACATGTAGATGTCCGATGTTGCATGGTATGTTGAGATTAGAAGGGTCGCCTATTTCTATGATTGGTCTACCTAGGAAGTATGGTGTCTCGGGGTCATCGAATAAGTTTGTATGATATGCACGCTCTTCCTTAGTGGGTAGCTTATTGAAGTAGTCCTCATCATTATCTACTTCCTCAATCACACTTGTCCTAACATCCTTATCAACCTCGACTTTCCTATCCTCATCCTTAGGTTCACTTTCTATCCTACTCTCATTCTTGTCACTTTCTTCCATGCTCCTATCGATTGGTTTAATAGTGACAACGTTGACGAAGTGGACATGTTTGGATGAAGAAGGGTCTTTGACTTGGGGTCCGCTATTTGTGTTCCTAGCGTCCTTATGTGGAGGTGATAACACTTGGTTATGGAGAGCTTTCAACAAGTTGTCAATTTTATTGGTCATCTCAGTTTGTTGTTGTTTGAAATCGGCTTCAAACTTGGCTAAACGAGCTTCTTGAGATGCCATAAATTGAGACATCAATCCTTCAAAGTTATTGGTACTACCATTGCCGGAAGGATTGTTGTTGAAAGTACGGTTCGAGTTGGAACCGCTTGATTGGAAACGATTAGGTGGGTTGGAAGAATTGGTTTGTTGTGAGTTTTGGTTTTGTCTCCACCTAAGGTTCGGGTGATTTTTCCATGAGGGGTTGTATGAATCACCATAATGGTTTGGCTCGGGTTTGAAAGTGTACCACTTGTCTCCCGCTCCGTCGGTACGCGAGGATGCGTAGTCCACAAAAGCTTGTTCGGGGAGTTCCATGCAATCACGAGTGTCGTGGGGACCACTACATAATTCACATGAAGAAGTGATTTTGTTCACTTGGCTTGAAGATTTAGGAGCCTCGTAGGATTTCATGAGAAACTTGACTTGGTCTTCAAGTTCTATGATCCTACGGTCAGAAGTGCTTGAATTGTTAGAAGGCAAAGATATTGCCTTGACCGTTTTATTCAAATCACGGGGATCACTCCAACTTTCGTTGTCATAAAGAGCAAGATCCTCTAGGAGAGCCCATGATTGTTCCGCACTTAGATCACGTAGCTTGCCACCGGCCGATTGGTCAATGGTTTGCCTCGTGGAGAGATTGATATGGTCATAGAAGATTTGGACTTGGAGCCAAAGTTCTATGCCATGGTGAGGGACTTTTTGGAGTAAGTCCTTGAATCGAGTCCATGCCTCGTAGAGAGTTTCGCCTTGACGTTGTTGGAACATCAAGATATCATTCCTTAGCTTGGTAGTTTTTCCCGGTGGGAAAAACTGAGCAAGGAAACGAGTGGTGAGATCATCCCAAGAGGTAATGGATCCTGCGGGTTGACGTTCTAGCCACTGACTAGCTTGGTCCCGCAAAGAGAATTGGAAGAGACGCAATCGGGTCGTCTCTCGAGTGGCAACATCAAGGTCTATAGAATCAACGATTTTAAGAAAGTCCTTGAGATGTTGATTAGGATCTTCAGAACGAAGTCCATGGAATGCGCATCCACTTTGCACCAACCGGATGGTGTCGGATCGCAAGGGTGTGATATTGGCTCCTTGAGTGAGCTCAATAGTGTTTCGATAGCCATGGTGGCTAGGACGGGAATACTCTCCTAAAGTACGGGCTCTAGGAGGTGGTGGTGGTTGTTGTGGTGGTGGGTTGTGTGGGTTAAGGATATTACCATCTTCCATGATGTCGGATGGTATGGTTACGAACAAAGACACGAAGAAAATAGATAGACTAAAGAAAACCTAGAAAAATAAAATAAAAATCTCACTAGAAAGGAATCTAGTGAGTAGACCTAATAGAAATAAAAATTCAACCTAAACAATAACTATTCCCCGGCAACGGCGCCAAAAACTTGATTGCGTGGTTTTGTAACCTTACAACAGGTTTTACCTCTCGAGGGATCTCAAGAGGCTTACAACCCCACCAGGCAGTGTACCTGACCGATGTAGTATAGTGTAGTGGTAAGTACGGGGGATTGATCGTTCTCCACAGGGAATAGTGTTCGTTAGGTATGAAAGGCTACTCTAATTAGGTCTAAGGGTTGAGGAAGATTCTTTTTATGTTTTTATATTTTTATGAAAGCAAGTAAAATCTCGGTTTTGAAGGAGTGGGCGGAATTAGTTGCTAGTCAACTAACCCAATTTACTACGAATGCAAATAAAATAAAATAACAAAAATGAAATGTGGTGAGAAACTTATGTGTAGAGAAATGTGTTTACTTAGATTTCCTTACTCCCTAACTATCTTTTACCGGTTAATTAGTGTGTATTAGTCGCGTGGATGACGGGTGTATTCCTTAATACCATTCGTGGGGTGGCGTACTTACTTCCCCAACTCTACAAGCTCCTACTTCACTCCTATGTCGAGCCGGCTAGGAAGCTCCTAACATGGGATCACTAGAATTCGCTTGTGCATTAAATACAACCATAAAAACCTTTAGTACGCGTTTGGTTCATGTTTCTTAAGACGTTCAAGCAAGTTACCGAATAGGAAGTTAGCCAGTTTTCTTAAGCCTAACATAGATAAACAATCATCCAATACAACTAACAACACACTAACAACCAATAATCAATAGCTAGGTTTCATTAGATCTAAGCAAACACAAGATAAAATTAGCCTAACATGTTAAACAAAAGACAAGCATAAGATAGAATCAAACAACACATAGACATATTGAATGATTGATTGATAACTTATCTTTCAATGAAACATGGAAGATCTCAAGGCAAAAAGCCCTGAAAAAGTAGCTAAAATCGTCTTAGGGTTTTATCCCAAAATTCCACACACTAAGCTCTCTCTAATGACAAAAGATTAGAAAACTATATATAGATTTTTGGATCTGACGGCGTCACCTTATGCATTGTGACGCCGTCACCTCGCCGCTTTTAGGGTTCCCGGGTGACCTTCTTGACGCCGTCCCTCTTTAGCTCTTCAAAAATCCATTCTGGCCTATCAAGGCTTGACGCCGTCGGATCATGAACGTGACGCCGTCCCCTTATGATTTAAGCCGTGACGCCCTTGATTTAGTTAAAGCGTGACGCCGTCAGAATTCTCATGCTAACTCACTGGCCCGTCATGAGTAAATTTCACATCCAACTTTTCTTGCCAAGGCATGACGCCGTCCCATGTTAATTGTGACGCCGTCAAGAGTAACTTTCAGCCGATTCTTGAGACTTTGTCGTTTTCTTCACTTTAATGCTCCAAAAACGTCCAAAATGCCTCCTTTTCCAGATTTCTCCTCAAAAGTACCTAAAATGACAAAAGGAACGATTTAGGGCAATATTTGATCAAATAAATACGATTTCGGGCTTAAATGACCCCTTAAAAGCGGTACACTTTTCGCCTCATCATTACACTTCATTCCTACTGAATATCAACTAGCTGATATATTCACTAAACCACTGGATGAACCAACTTTCACAAGACTGAAAGCTGAATTAGGAATGTTGGATATTGAGAATCAGTCCACTGATTAAATCCATCTAACTAAGTGTAAATTCTGAAAACCTCAGGTCCCTGACTCAATGTGTACCTCAGTGAAGAAGATCACAGAATCACCTTCCCTGAACCCCTCACTGAATGAAAAGTCATTCAGGTCCCTCAAGATGACATTCAATGCTAACTTAAATGCTCTAAGTATCTAGTTAGTAAATATCCGAGGTTGGTAACTGAATACCTATTTAATATAGGAATATATGTTCTTCTACCAACTGGCATGCATATCTTGGGCCCCCACTTACCCACTTGGCATTTAATGCCTCTCCTCACACATCATATTTTGTGATGATGTAATCTCTGCAAATTACACTTTTTGCAGAAGGCACAACTGTTCACCTCGACTGTTGCGCAAAACCCGGGAAAGTGGAGTGGTGGCATTTAATGCGGATCCCAAACGGGTTTTATACAAAACGGTTTTCAAATTTTTGAGAATAATTCGCTTAATACCCAAACCACCCTTCACTCCACTTTCCTATAAATACCCCCAAAACGAATTAACACACACGTTTTAGAAAATCTTAAGCAAACTCTGCCCTTTTATTTCAAAACTATTGTGTGTGTTCTTCATCTTTAGAAAACCAGGCCATTTTCTTGAAAAACCAAGACCTTTCAAACAAATGGCTACTTCTAAAGCTATAACCTACGCCCCAAATGTGGAATTCACAATGGAAGGCGTAGACATGACCAAAAATAACGTCGTAGGAAACTTTGCCTACCCCAAAAAATTTTGGGTGTACAAGAATGTGGTTAAATATCTTCAAAAACCCCCTCAGTCATATATAATGAATATCTGAGGGAATTCTGGTGTACAACAGTGGCAACAAGCCCTGAGGACACCAAAGACTCAATAATCACGTTCTCAGTGATGAATGGGAGAAGGACCCTCTCCCTGGATTACCCAACCTTCATCAAGGCCACATGTCTTGATTTCACTGAGAACTTTGAGCCCAACCCCACTGACCAAGAAGTAAAGGCCGAATTGCTTTTACTAGGGCCACATGACCCAAAACAACCTGACGTGGCCTCAGGAACATTATTGGCCAAAGCACCAATAATTAAGACTTGGTTCTCTCCTGTCTGGAGGATCCTGATGACCTTTGTCATTCAGGTCCTTGGAGGCAATAAATCCTCCACGGAGCAATTGAATGCATCACAACAATTGATGGTGTTCAGTCTCCTGGAGGGTAGAAAAATTGACATCGGAGGAATAATCTTTCGAGACCTCGTAGCCAAGCTCTCAGGAAAATCTAGGCAAAGACACATGTCTTACCCTAGGTTCATTTCCTGTGCGCTTCAGGACTTACTAGGCTCTGATTATGTTAGGCCTGACGTTGAGGGATCTAAACCTGACGTCCTTCATAAAGCCAACTATTCAAGAGACCTTACTGAGGTACAACCAGTCTCCCTGACCACATACATGATGTTGGTCATTCAGGGAGCAAATGCTGTCTCACCTGTTCCTTCTCCTACAAAGCAAGAGAAGAAGAAAAAGAAGGCAGGGTCCAAGAAGGTGGTTAAACCCAAACCACTCGCCCTTGAGACATTTGCCTCAGAGCCTAAAGAAAGGCAAACAATGGCCAAGACCTCTGAGACACCCACTTTTGAGACCCTCTTGACCTTAAAACAAATGCCAATGGAGGACACTGAGAAATCATCCTCAGTGTCCTCGGGCAAAACCTTTCCTCATGGCCCTACTGACATACACAAGTCAGTGGGGTCTGGAACCTTTACCCTCTCACATCCCCATGAAGGCATTAGTCAATCCCAACCTTTGCCTGAAGGAGTACAGGGTCCTATACCCTCGGTAGAGCAGCACTACTCTACTGAGAAGGGGACCCACACCCAATCACATCCTGCTTACGGTCCTGAGAAATCACACTCAGGATCTCAGGGAGACAAGGACCCTAAAACCTCAGAAGGGCAGTACAACCCTGATGGGAAGGGGGTCCACCAACAATCATTGCCTCATGATAGTACTGGAGAACGCCCGCCAGTCCTTGAAGGTACTCAAGGGGACAAAGACTCAGAGGGATTAAAACCACCCGCTGATAAGGAACCCACAACCCCCCATGGCGAATCCATTCACTTGGGAACTGACTCCAAGGTCCAGGCTATGAAAACCCACTCAGTGCAATTGGAGGGGTCAGAACCTGGCCACAACAAAGGTGAGCCCTCTTCTGAGGGGGAGCTGGATTCCTGCAGGGTTCCTACTCTAGCAGATCTTGAAAGACTGTTGGATGATGTGTCAAAGGAGGAAATGGTTAATTTTGGTGATGAAGACGTTTTTGGTGCTGAGGAGGAAATGGAGACTGAAACATACAACTCTCGTCAGCACCCTGAGCAACAACAATCATCTCCTCCTCCTGAGGATCAACAACCCCTCACCCTAACCAATCCAACAACATCATCATCATCATCATCAGGTCATTTTTCTGCTCCTGCTACTCTTCAGTGGTTGCAGAAATATGATAATGTTCTTCCACTTACTGAAAGGCAGCTGGTAATGTTTCTCCACAAAGCCAACCATGCTCTCTTTCGTGAGATAACTGAAGAGCAATGGGATCAGCATACTGAAGCAGCAGCCAACTATGCTGACTTCAGGGCTAGTGTTGAAGAATCTCAGGGAAAAGTGCTACAGTCACTAAACTTACTGAAAAACAACTCGGTGACCTGAGGGAATCTCTGGATTGTATGGGAACTGAACAAGACAAGCAGCTCACCAACATACTAAAGGCTCTTGATCATATTCAGGAAGAACTCGGAGATGATCTGTTGGTCCATGAAATTTGAGTAAATAAATAACAGTTTCATTAATAATGATAACAAATGTTACAAGATTACTCTAAATACAATTGACTACATGATAACATATTCAGCTTCTTCAAGGGGATAATTCCGGTAAACTATCCCCTTTGGGCGACAAATAAACTCTCATTGATCCAAGCTATGCTTGTGATTCAATGAGAGGATGATCCTATCAACTAATACATTTTGTATTCTTTTGTTTGTTTAGGAGACATACTATCTCTATTACAAAACATACAATATATACAGGTAACTAAACAAAGACATGTGGGGTTGGTGTGAGTTGCCATCCACTTGGTGTGAGTTGTCATCCACTAAGTGGTCCCTCTTCATCTTCCTCTTTTGTACTTTGTCCGACTTCCCTTTTTTTCTTTTGGAAGTTCCCGCCCATATATTTCAGTCTGCTTGTAGAGATAGCGTCTTCAGGGTCACTAAGACATTTATCAATTCTCTGGAGTTATTTGTAGCTCGTATACTTTACTCATTGACACCGTATCAGTAAGTAAAGTGTTTCTTCAACAACGAGCTTTATATAACACTCACTGATTTCTTTATCAGTGAGTAACCCACTATTTTATTTAGTGAGTTAGGCTATTTTATGTTCAAATCCTTGTCAGGGTAATTGGGTCAATTTTTGACCCAACAATCTCCCCCTATTTGAATATACAAATAGCCCAGGTGAGGTTGTTGTTTTTTGTTATTCAGGTTCAAACCTGCTTGTTCAGAGACTTGGGTTTAGTTCCTGAGGTTCAAGGGTTTAGGAACCTGATGGTTTAGGGAGTAGGGTTCAGTCACCTGATGGTTCAGGGGTTCAGTCACTGAGGGTTCAGGGGTTCAGTAACTGAGAGGGTTCAGGGACTGATGGTTTAGGGGTTCAGGGACTGAGGGTTCAGGGACTGGGGGTTCAGTCACCAAAAGGGGTTCAGGGACCTGGTCAGAGGTTCAATGACCTGGGTTTTAGTCATGGGGTTCAGGGATTTCGTGATGGGATTCAGTGACCAGGTTCAAGGGTTCAAGGGTTTTTTTTTTTTTTTTTTTTTTTTTTTTTTTTTTTTTTTTTTTTTTGTGTTCAGTGAACTGATGTATTCATGTTCACCTTCAGTTTTTCTCAAACTTTATAACACACTGAAGCAAATTTCATTCCTTGGTGAGAACTTTTTCTTCTACCACCTCCTGAGTTACAAATAACACCCCCTGATGTTAACACTTCTCATCCTGAGTTTTAGTAACCTAAAGGACCCTGAATTTTCAGGGTTTGTGGGTTATGGGGCCAACACGCTTCCGCTGCGCAACTCAGATTCTTACCACCATCTTTTGGCCTGAGTTATACAAGGACCCTGAATAATACTCCACTCCCTGATACTTATCAGGGTTACTCTTTTCACTCCCTGATTCACACTTCTGTCTACCTGACCTTCCCACCCTCTGATCTTTGTCACACCCTGATCGACACCTTAAAGTTAATCAAAGCTGTGATGCCCACTGATTCCTATCTCACCATTTATCATCAACATCACCATTTATCCCTCTGATTTACACCACCTGGAATCAGCTACTTTGGATCAGCCACTTCTGACCCTTTACACACCTTGAGTTTATGACTTAAAACACCAATATTTTGCCCAATTCTAATTACCCTAAAACCATTGATGTGAACATAATCCTGAATCAGACCACTCATAATCAGAGTACTCCCATCCCCTAATATCCTACTGACAGCTATCCCAAAACTGCCATCAACTCTTCTTCTTAGCTACCCATACTTTCAACACACCATAATCACTGCCTCATACATACCTAATATCACAACATCAAAACTTATTCTTAAACACCCCATTCTTTCAATAGTGAAATCAACTGTGATTGTCATTAAGGTGACCAGTAATGACAATTCCTTGGTGTAGTAACCACCATGACCATTGGTAGTGTAACCCCAATATTTGCTATTGTACCGGATCTATTTCTGGACATATCACAGTTTGAGTCGCAACTTCCACCGCTGCAGTCGCCTGAGAGTGTGCGATTGGTGTTTTGGATTGAGGTTGATGATTCTGATTGATATAGGATTTACAGATTTGGGAGAAGTTAGTTTCAGTTTGATGTAGATCGAAGAGGTATATGTAGGTTCTATGAGTTTGATTGTGAAGAAATGGTCAGGTCCGGATATTGGCTTTTGGTTTAGGGGATTTGGTGTTGACCGATTATAACAATCGTTTATGTGATGTGATGGGGTTTTGACTAATTTTCGTAATCAGTATGTTTGATGTGGTGGGATTTTTGTGTGTGGTGGGGTGTGTTTAGGTAATAGATCGGACTTTCAGATCTGGGTTTTTTCTTCTTTTTTTTTTTTGTGGTGGGATAGGGTTTTGGTTTGGTGGGGATGAGATTTGTGTGGTGGGTGTGTGTTTTGTGGGGTTCAGGGAGGGGATATATGTTTTTCAGTCACCAATAAATGTGTCTCTCCTCCTCAAAAATTGCTATAACAGTAGCAGTTTTTGAAGATTCACATTTATTTTTGATATTGAAGAATGTTATCAGCAATCATGAACGGATCTGGATCATAAGAATAATACACCCGCTCTGATACCACTTGTTGGTCCATGAAATTTGAGTAAATAAATAACAGTTTCATTAATAATGATAACAAATGTTACAAGATTACTCAAAATACAATTGACTACATGATAAAATCTTCAGCTTCTTCAAGGGGATAATTCCGGTAAACTATCCCCTTTGGGTGAAAAATAAACTCTCATTGATCCAAGCTATGCTTGTGATTCAATGAGAGGATGATCCTATCAACTAATACATTTTGTATTCTTTTGTTTGTTTAGGACACATACTATCTCTATTACAAAGCATACAATATATACAGGTAACTAAACAAAGACATGTGGGGTTGGTGTGAGTTGTCATCCACTTGGTGTGAGTTGTCATCCACTAAGTGGTCCCTCTTCATCTTCCTCTTTTGTACTTTGTCTGACTTCCCTTTTTTCTTTTGGAAGTTCCCGCCCATATATTTCAGTCTGCTTGTAGAGATAGCGTCTTCAGGGTCACTGAGACATTTGTCAATTCTCTGGAGTTGTTTGTAGCTCGTATACTTTACTCAGTGACACCGTATCAGTAAGTAAAGTGTTTCTTCAACAACGAGCTTTATACAACACTCATTGATTTCTTTATCAGTGAGTAACCCACTATTTTATTTAGTGAGTTAGGCTATTTTATGTTCAAATCCTTGTCAGGGTAATTGGGTCAATTTTTGACCCAACATGATCCCACCCTGATCACAAAGCTGAAAGAGTACATGGATAATCAGACCACCACTTCCACAAACATTACTGAGCTTCTAAAGCTTCTTCAGGGGGGGGATCTCAAAACCATAAGGTCTCAGCAAGATTCTCTTCATCAGTCAGTAGCTGATTCCAATGAGTACCTGAACAAAATATCCTCAACCTTTGATCAGCTTTCAACAAAAGATAATGAGCTGATCACCCACTATACCACCAAGGTCACTGAACTCACCACCATTCAGAATGCCATGGCCGCAGAAATGTCCACACTAAAGAATGAGACCTCTGAAATGAAGAAAATGGTCTCCTGCGTCCTGTCAATTCTTCAGGCCTCTCCGGTTACCCCAACTCCTCAGTCAACAGGTGCATACACTGAAGTTCCAGCATCTGTTGAGGAGGAGAAACTTGATGATCAAACTCCTGAACAACCTTCATCCTATGCCCTTGTGGTTGCAACAACAGAAGTCCCTGAACCTTCCACCAGTCAACCCCCTCCCACTGACAAAGGGAAGGGAATCATGGTGACTGAAGATCCTCCTCAAATGCAACTGGTGCCAGCAACAACCGAAGTGCGTCCAGACCCTGATGCACCATTTGAGGTTGATTTGGATGGTGGAAAGAAATTCTTTGGGACTCCACAAGAAGTAGCTGTTGTCTTGCATGAACAAGACATAAGAAGGGCTACAAAGAAGGCTGAGCAAATTAACAAATCAGTCGTTGTTGAGGTTGCTAAGGAGGAAATGAAGGAGACTAACAAAGACATCAAAGGGGAAGAATTCCTCAAGCTTCAGGCTAATCTTCTTCAGGAACACAATCAGCAAGCCAAGCTGGGAGAAGAAAGGAGGAAGAAAACCTATGAGAGGTATATGTGGCACATGACAAAGACCAAGGGAGAAGGCACAATCACTGACATGACCATTCACCTCACCAACCCAATAAGCGTTACGGTTTACAGGGGACCAAGAAAGTCTAAGGTAAATAAACCCTTCAGATTTTCAGAATATGGGTTAAGGGAATGGGACATGATGATGCCCATCCTGAGGAAGAAGCATGGCAAGATCGTTCCCAGCCTTCTCAAAACCCTGAACTCTAAATATGAAGAACTGGAAAAAGTGGCTAAGAGTTTGGGTATAGATCATGAGAAGGCACTTGCTTCTCAGGGACTGTCAATCCCTGAGCCTACTCAGAAGACCGGGAGGAAAAGAAAAGCTGTGGGTCAAGAGCCTGAACAATTCATAGCTGCTCTTCACTGCAACAGGATTCTTCCTCAGGGAGTTAAGTTTGTTCCCAACCTGGTCATCAAGGAGCCTGAGTATGGCATATTCTTTGTCGATGAGTTCAACCAACCGGCATTTCAACGAGTCAGTGATATCAAGCTTGTGGAAACGACAACTCTCTTAGCATACAAGCTAATGGCACTTCAAGTGAAGAGTCCTACAAATGAAGAGTTTGCCAAGCTGTTGGACAGGAGGATGAAAGAGCGACCTGACAAAGAAGTGTTAGTGTCGAAGAGAGCTAAACTGGAACTCTTGGGTATCTTGGAAGGAGAATAAGAACCTTGAGTATTATGTTAGATGTTAGGACCTCGTAATGATATTAATAAAATTTATGGCCCATGTTTTTGTTATATTAGTGTCCTTAATAGCTTTCTAGTATATTCAGTATGAGAAGAAGCCCATCGTCTTACTCAAAACTGATCAAAATACTTAGGCATAATTTATATCCAAATAAGGGGAGATTGTTGGGTCCGTCAGTACCCAAGGATCCTGAAAACAGGATTTGAATACAAATTAAGCCAAGTGTTAATCAACCGAAAACAATCTTAAGTCACTGAGTGAACAGTCACTCAGTGAGTTACCTTCAAGATGCTCAGGACGAGTCTAAGAAGAAAGATTCACCACTCAGTGAGGCGGAACTCCCTGAGTGTCTCTTAAGCCAAAGAAGAAGGTAATGGGTTCAGTGAGTATTGGACAAGAACTCACTGAACCCCAGTCTCCTCAAAAACAATAAAGTGATTGAAGACTGAAGAACTGAAGGCGTAGACGGAAGAACCTGAAGTCTGAAAGAAAGGCGGGATTAGGCGGGAAGAGTTTGAAGAGATAAGGAGAAGTCTTATCGAGCTAGAAACGAACCTTCCCTAAAACGGAAAAAGTCAAGAAGTGTCAGAACTGACACTCAGAAAGACTTTTGGCCTATTCCTATTGGTTCTTGGAAATGAAAAATACTGTGTAGTTGTCAGACACGCATGCTTATTCTTTTTGTATTTTAATCATCAGTGCTCTTTTATACTTGTGTATAAATAGGAACAGTTTGAGAAAAGTGGGTTAAGTTTTGTGCATTAAAAGCTTCGGCTTTCACAAAACCACTTTTCTCCTTCAAAGAGCAACTGCATCCCTGAGATAGCTCAGTGGGTCTTTATTGTTGTCACTAAAGCATAGCTTGAGTTTAGTGAGGAGAACACACCATACCTTGTCTAATAGATTCTTTGATTGATTTCTAATAAGAATTTAAACGTTGAAAAACTTGTGTTTTTATATTTACGTTTTACTTATCAGTTGTAATTAATCAATACATTAATCTCAGTCATAAACACAATTAGATTAACTTTATAGTTACTTCTAAGTGTGCAAAGGGAACAATATTTTTTTCCGCATATTCATAACTGCAGTTCCGCAAAAGGCCTTGATCAACAATAGGTTTCAATTCTTAAAGAAAGATGAGAAACCAGAGAGAATGCTGTGACAAGTGATTTGGTGCAAATTACTTCTTCGCACCGTCCTCTTCCGTTTCCCATCTTTCTTTCATAATTGAACCGTATTGTTGATCAGCACCTTTTTTGGAACTGCAGTTGCAAATATGCAAAAAAAAAAAAAATTATCTCTCATAGGCACAGCACATCAACTTTTAGTATCGGCAAATAAATCATACAAGGTACTGTTCATTTACTAATATTGACAAGCGATGTATATCGTTTGTGGTTGCTGTTATGGTCAAATGCAAACGACGGGTTATAAAAGCCTTTTGTACCACTGAACTTGGCAACATGCACAACCGACAGTTGTGTTTGCCATTGTACATGTCGTTAAACTTTTTAACAGGCTGCCATGTTTCCCATCGAGTCAAATGAATTTTATATAATGCATTGGAAACTTTCAACTAAAGACAATGAATCCTTATAGATACATCAAGGTATGATATTACTACCCTTAAATTTGCTCTCTCTGTGAAGTAATATCGTTTTTTCTAAATGGTACTTTAACTTCGTTCATAGTACACAAGTGTAATATCAAAGACTTGCTGACAAAACCATCTAAAAACTACAGTAACTACTCCCTTCACCTTTGCAACAGATGTTGTAACCAGGTATGAAAATATTACTTTTCGATTTCACTTTAATGAAAAAGCCAAAGCACTCAACTTTATCCTACAGCATGTTTTCGACAGCACCGCTAGAGGTCAACGAACAATCAAAATAATACAAGCAAAGACAGGTACCAACATTTGAGTTAACAATTGCTCTTATTTAAAGATACCATATGCAAATACAAATACTAACTACTTTGTTTGTAAAAAATAGGAAAACCAGCACCAATTCTCGCATAAACAAATCAACAAGACGCAACCAAAAAGACAGCCGAACACAACATATGAACGTCAGCAAGAGGTCAGTTACACAATTTAACTTAACATAAACAATAATTATTATAACAGCTTACAAACCACTCACATAGGCTCCAAATAAACATTACAACAGCACTAATAATAAAATTACATACACACACATAACTGCAACTACAAGCACCAACATGTGTAACGGAACATAACCAGCAACAATTCCCTTTGCTTCTATCCACACAATCAGAAATCCATTAGACCCCTTATTTTCTGAACAAAAATCTCCTTATCACGACCATTCAGCTCCAACTCACCTGTCATTATGCGCATTTGCAAGACCTTTTGCTCATCTTTTCTCTGTACCTCTCTAAGGTACACAACTGTTTTCTGCGCATAAATGTTTCCAACAATATTTAGCTCCTCAATAAAAGCTGACCTCTCACGCATTACCCCAGCAAGCCTACCACATAGCTCATTCATCTGTTGTGCCATTTGGATGTCCTCAATTCCAGATTTATGACAGTATAGAACTAACATTTCTGGCCAATTATTTGAATTAGCCTCGATTCTAAGCTGATCACACATAGGACGCCTAGACATGGTTTTCCCTTACTTCTTTGTCACAAATTGAAAACTGAATTGTGATCATGATCTTATGCCATACCTGCCTTAAATAGAAAAAGATAACTCAAAAACTATATTTTATTTTTTAATTTTTTTTCCTTTGTCCACATGTATATCATGGAGCAGTTTGATTTACTGCCATCATACACCTATTGAAAACAATAATTGTCATATACCATGCCTGCCAACCATGAACAGCAGGTTTTTTTTTATACCCATTATAGGAATTGAAGATACCTACACCTACTGTACTGTTACTCCTTTCAATTCATTAATGCTATCATCCAAAAGAACCCAAAATTATTGCCTTGGAAGCTTTATAAAGTGACAGAAATAATAGATTCCCTACTATTTGTTCATTGTGCACAACTTAATAATTGTAAATACATGATATACTCTGAATCAGCAGCTGCAGCTACTGCCACAGCAGCTGTGTTGGGAATTAAATTAAGCAGTTAGTACGGTTGAAGAAAAGAGAATAGTTAGTACTGCTGATGAAGAAAAGAGAACAGTTAGTACTGCTGATGAAGAAAAGTTAGGACTGCTTACAAGATTAAGGTGAAACCATGTGAAGATAAATATGGAATGGATATAATGTATATCTTATTTGTATTGAATATAGTTTACTTGTAAAGGACTCTTTGTGCTATAAAAAGAGATCCACAGTTAGGGTTTTATATACATCATACATAATCGATATCCATACATCATATACGAACAAGCATTGTTAAGAGCTTCACGTTTAATCGTTCAATATAGTGAAAGCAAAGTGTTTGGTTAAACAATTGTCTTGTTTATTATTATTGTTACATTCATACGATCATACAATCACCAAACACATATTCTTCTAAGTACTTGGTAGTAAATTCCGAGTGCTATCAAGTATATACTCAAAGTATCCCCAACACAACGTGTGTGTTTAGATCCGGTCAAGTGGTATCAAAGCCAGGTTTCTGATACTTTGAGTTTAGAAGATCCAGAAGTATTTACTCACTAGCAACCAAGAAGATAGACATGGAGACACCCCAAACCTCAATCCTTGCTAAACTCCCCATGCTGAAACAGAATGAATACGATTTATGGCGGCTCAGAATAGAGCAATATTTCATGGTGCAAGACTATGCATTATGGGATATCATTATCAATGGTGATTCCTTCAAACCAATTGCTGTTGAAGAAACACGTGCTGATGGTTCCAAGATCACAAAGCTTAACACTGAGCCAGTTACAAACGAGGAGAGAATCAAAAAGAAGAATGATCAGAAGGCTAGGAATTTGTTACTAATGGCAATTCCTAATGATCAAGTGTTGAATTTTAGCCATTACGAGACTGCTAAAACTCTTTTTGAAGCAGTGGTGGAAAGATTTGGTGGCAATGAAGCTACCAAGAAGGCATAGAAAACCCTACTTAAGCAAAGTTATGAGAACTTCACTGCATCAAGCAATGAAACTTTAGACCATATCTTTAATAGGCTTCAAAAGATCATCAGTCAACTTACTGTGTTGAAGATTGTGATTCCACAGGAAGACCTCAACATGAAGTTTCTAAATAGTTTACCTGCTGAATGGAACACTTATGTTGTGGTTTGGAGCAATAAACCAGAGCTGGAGAAAATGACAATGAATGAGCTTTACAACAATCTTAAGATTGTTGAGCAGAAGGTAAAGAAGAGTAGTAACACCAGTTCTAGTTCAGGGAATATGGCTTTTGTATCTTCTTCAAACAGTTCGAATTATGAAGATGAAGAAGCAGTTGGTACTGCTAAACCAACAGTTAGCACTGCTAGTGTAAAAACTAGTACTGCTGGATTGACTGAAGAGACCATATATGCATTTGTGTCAGAACAGTCTGGTGGGTCTAAGATCTTTAATGAAGATCTTCTTCAAATTGCTGAAGATGATTTGGAAGCTATGGATTTAAAGTGACAGTTGGCTTTGATAAGCATCAGGGCTAAGAAGTATTACCAAAGGACTGGGAATAAGATTACCTTCAATGGAAGAGATGTTGCTGGGTATGATAAGTCTAAGGTGGAATGCTTTAATTGTCACAAGATGGGGCACTTTGCCAGGGAATGTAGAGGTCCAAGACAACAAAGCAACCAGGGTCAAGGGTTTAAGAATCAGCAAGGAACAAGGAGAACAGTTAACGTTGAAGAGCCTTCTTCCAAGGCTATGGTAGCTGTAGATGGAGCTGGATTTGATTGGAGCTTCATGGAGGAAGAAGAGGAACCAGCTAACTTGGGTTTGATGGCTTTCTCAGACTCTGAGGTACATATACTCCAAAAATGCTCAAACTCTTTTCGTGCTTTAAAAGATTATGAAAATGTTAAGAAACAGTATGATGATCTTAGAGTAGAATTTAATCAAGTAAATTCTAGTCTGACAAATCATAAAAGAGGACTAGCTGTTTTGGAAGAACAAATTGTGTTTTATAAACAGAATAAGTCAAACTTTTCTGATGAGATAGGTGTTTTAAAGAGGGATTTGCAAATAAAAGATAATAAAATGAGTGGACTTGCATATGAACTAGAGAAGCTTAAAAAGGAAAAAGAAAACATCCAGTTAAGTGTAGATACTCTTGAATATACTTCAAACGGAGTTAAGAAGATTGTAGAGAGTCAAATACTTAACAAAGCTAAATCTGGTTTAGGTTATAAGTCAGTTGCACCCCCTTTTAGAGGAATGTTTGCTCCACCAGGAATTGATTTAGCTCATACAGGTTTAGAAGAGTTTAAGGATATGGATTTTCCTGGATATGGTGTTAAGATTAGTGAGAATCCTGTTAAATTTGTTAAGGCAGAAGATTCTTTTGTGAGTGCTAGTGATAAATCTCTTTCTGAGGAAAAGATGTCCTCTGATAGGAACTCAGATGCTCCAACTATTGAGGATTGGACATCTGATGATGAGGATGTAGAGGTTAAGGACAAACCTAATGTTGTTAAGGTAGAAGTTAAACATGCTCCTAAAGTGGTTAAGACTGAAAACATAAAACCAGTTAGGAAAAGTGTTCGATATGCTGAGATGTATAGGACTAAGAATAGATCACCAATTTCTGAGGATAGTCATAGGAACTGGAATCACTCAAAATCTAAGAAATTGGATGATAAGTTTGCTATGATTAGAAAAGTGTGTTTTGTTTGTGGAAGTTTTGATCATATGGCTGCTTATTGTGATTCTAACCCATGGAAAAAGAGGGTTTCTGGGAATACAAGGGTGAATAGGAACAATGCTAGGGTAACTCAAAATAGTCCAACTAGATTGACAAGCCCTAATGCAAATCATAAGATGTCACCCAAAGCTGTTATGTTAAAGACTGGCATCAAAACAGTTTCAACTGCTAGTCAAAACAAGTGGTTTAATAACAAGCAAAATGTTTCAAGTGCAAAAAAATTTTCAAATCATGCACAAACAGTTAAAAGGAATTTTTATGAGAAAACAGAAATGACCAGTCAGAAGTGGGTGCCTAAAATTAAACAAGCAGTTCCAACTGCTAGGTCAGCAGTTCCGACTGCTAGACCAGCAAATACTACTACTAGGCACTTAAATGTTAAGGGAAAAAGGGACAATGCTGTCAAGGCCTCAGCACATTGGGTTAGACAATCTACCAAACCCAATGGTGCATCAAAGACCTCCAACAAGTTTCCTCATCTTGATGCACAAGGCAGATCCAAACCAGTGATGGTTTGGATCCCCAAAAGATACTAACACCTTCATTTTGTGTGCAGGAACATCCTTCAAATGATAAAGAAGATAGAGGATATTCAGACTGTGGATGTTCAAGGCACATGACTGGAAACATGTCATATCTTTCAAACTTTATTGCTCTGGATGGAGGACTAGTTGTCTTTGGTGGTGGTATTGGAGGAAGGATTACTGGTAAAGGGGTAATTAAAACTGGTAATCTTGATTTTGAAAATGTGTATTATCTACCAGAACTTAAGTACAATCTTTTCAGTGTATCACAAATTTGTGATAAACAGAACAAAGTTTTATTTACTGATACTGATTGTCTTATTCTTTCTCCTGATTTCAAGCTACCTGATGAAAGTCAAGTATTGCTTAAAATCCCTAGAAAGGATAATACATACAGTGTTGAGATGAATAAACTAGTTCCTAAGGTTGGACTTACTTGTCTTGTTGCAAAAGCCACATTGGAAGAATCAATGTTGTGGCACAGAAGGCTTGGTCATGTTAATTTTAAAACCATTAACAATATTGCTAAAAATGGGTTGGTAAGAGGTTTACCAAATAAAACTTTTCTCAATGACCAAACATGTGTTTCTTGCCTTAAAGGTAAGCAACACAGAGCCTCATGTAAGCCAAAAACCCAGAACTCTATTTCTCAAGCTTTATATATGTTGCATATGGACTTGTTTGGTCCTACCTCTGTGAATAGCTTGAATTTTAAAAGGTACTGCCTTGTTGTCACTGATGATTACAGTAGGTTTTCTTGGGTGTTCTTTATGAAAACTAAGGATGAAACTAGTGAAATCCTTAAGACCTTCATTGTTGAAGTAGAAAACCTAGTTGATAAGAAAGTTAAAATAATCAGATGTGACAATGGGACTGAATTTAAGAATAGGGTGATGGATGATTTTTGCAGAGAAAAAGGTATTAAGAGGGAGTTTAGTGTAGCTAGAACCCCACAACAAAATGGTGTAGCTGAGAGAAAGAATAGGACTCTTATAGAGGCTGCTAGGACAATGTTAGCTGACTCTAAGCTACCAGTTTCATTTTGGGCTGAAGCAGTTAGCACTTCTTGTTATGTATTGAATAGGGTTTTAGTTGTGCAACCTCACAATAAGACTGCTTATGAGCTTCTTAGAGGTAGAACCCCTGCTTTAAGCTTCATGAGACCTTTTGGTTGTCATGTTACTATCCTTAATACCAAAGACCAACTAGGAAAGTTTGATGGGAAATCTGAGGAAGGTTTCTTTGTTGGTTATTCTCTGCACAGTAAGGCTTTTAGGGTGTACAATACAAGCACCAAGCATGTAAAAGAAAATCTGCACATAGAATTTTTGGAGAATAAACCAAATGTTGCAGGTGTAGGTCCAGATTGGATCTTTGATATTGACAGTCTTTCAGATTTCATGAATTATGTGCCTGTTACAGGTACAAATACTAACCATGATGCAGGTTCAGAGGAGGAAGATGATGATTGCATTTTCATACCAGTCATGGAAGAAAGTCCAGTAAATGAGTCTTCTACAAAGAAAGATGATATTCCTTCATCAAGTGGTGTAGACAAAGAGAAAGATGTTGCTGAAACCAGTGGTCAGAATGACAAAGAAGCTGAAAATCCAACGAGCAGTACAAATGGAGTTAGTACTGCTCAGCCATAAGTTCCAACTGCTGAGCAAAATAGTGATGCTGCTGGACCAAGTCAACTTCATCTTGATTCACCAGTTGATACTGCTTCTCAAGTTGATGAGTTTGATTTCTTTGGAGATGGTCTGCAAAACATGCCTACCAGCTATGCAGCTCCTTCTACTCCCCATACTATTGTACATAGGAATCATCCACTTACCAATATTATAGGAGATGTACAATCTGGAGTCAAGACCAGAAGGCAAATACAAGACCCAAATCATCATGGATTTCTCAGTGTGGTATATGAGGAGAAACATCATGATGATGAGCATGAGTGTATGTTTGTATGTTTTCTATCTCAGATTGAACCCAAGAATGTGCTAAAGGCTTTAGAAGAATCAAGTTGGGTTGAAGCTATGCAAGAAGAACTGCTTCAATTCAAAATTCAGAATGTATGGGTTCTGGTTGATCTACCAAAGGGAATGAGAGTGATTGGTACAAAGTGGGTATTCAGGAACAAGAAGGATGAGAGGGGCATTGTGATAAAGAACAAAGCAAGATTGGTTGCTCAAGGCTATACTCAGGAAGAGGGTATAGATTATGAGGAAGTTTTTGCTCCAGTTGCTAGGATTGAAGCAATAAGATTATTTCTTGCTTATGCTTCATTTATGGGGTTTATGGTCTATCAAATGGATGTGAAAAGTGCCTTTTTGTATGGTACTATTGATGAGGAGGTCTATGTTTCACAACCTCCAGGTTTTATAGACCCAGAGCATCCTGACAAGGTTTATAAGGTGGTGAAAGCTCTATATGGATTGCATCAGGCTCCAAGAGCTTGGTATGAAACTCTTGCTAAATATCTTCTGAAGAATGGGTTTCATAGAGGGAAAATTGATCAAACTCTCTTTATTAAAAGAACAAGGGTGATATTCTACTGGTACAAGTCTATGTAGATGACATCATTTTTGGTTCTACAAAGAAACAGATGTGTAAGGAGTTTGAAAAGCTGATGAAAGACCAATTTCAGATGAGTTCTATGGGAGAGCTTACCTTCTTTCTAGGTCTTCAAGTACAGCAAAAGCCAGATGGTATATTTATCTCTTAGGATAAATATGTTGGTGAAATATTGAGGAAATTCCAATTCACAGATGCCAAGGTTGCTAGTACACCAGTTGATAAGGAGACACATTTGCTATTAAAGGATCACAGTGGTGAAGATGTGGATGTGCACATGTATAGATCTATGATTGGGTCTCTGATGTACCTTAAATCATCTAGGCCTGACATTATGTTTGTTGTTTGTGCCTGTGCAAGATTCCACGTAAATCCTAAAGTGTCTCATATCACAACAGTAAAGAGAATCTTCAGATATCTTAAAGGTCAGCCTAACTTGGGGCTATGGTATCCTAAAGAGTCTGCATTTGATCTAGTGGCATTCTCTGATTCTGATTATGTTGGTCCTAGCATGGATAGAAAGTCTACAACAGGTGGATGTCAGTTCTTGGGTTGTAGATTAATTTCTTGGCAGTGTAAGAAGCAGACTATGGTGGCCACATCTACTACTGAAGCAGAATATGTGGCAGCACCAAGTTGTTGTGCTCAAGTTCTTTGGATTCAAAACCAGATGCTTGATTATGGGTACAATTTCTTAAACACAATTATACATATAGACAATAGCAGTACAATGTGTATCATTAAGAATCCAGTTCAACATTCAAAAACTAAACATATTGAAATTAGACATCATTTTATAAGAGACTGTGCTGAAAAGAAGTTAATAAAAGTTGTTAAAATACACACTGATGACAACTTTGCTGATCTCTTAACAAAAGGTTTTGATGTAAGCAGATTTCAGTACTTGGTAACAGGTATTGGAATGCTTAATCCTTCAAAAGATTAATGTCTAAATGTTTTTGGTTTTTGTACTGCTAGTTGTATAGTTAGTACTGCTTGGTAATTTTTGGTACTGTTAGTCAATTGTGATAACTGTTAAAAGAGAATATTGTGTATTGTGTTTTCTTTGGTTTTGGACTAACATTTCAGGTTAAGAAAAGCTTTTTGCTTTGGATTGTGCTTTGGAAAGTATGGTGGTTTGGATTGTCAAGTGTGAATGCTTGTCACACAACAAATGGTAATTGATTCACCATGTCTAACCAACATAAGAATCAACTAGTCCAGATCAAACGGTTTCTGGTAAAGACTACTCAAATCCGTTTATGGTTGACAGTTTACCAAAAACTGGTTGGTTATCAACTCACCAAATCTAAGTGTGAAGAGTTGGCTAGTCCATAGCAAACGGCTATTGGTAAAGACATGTCAAATCCGTTCATAGCTGATAGTTTGCTAAAACTATAAGTGGACAAAAATGTTTTCAAATCCACATTAAACTTACAACTTGATTTTATCTCTGAAAACTTTTTGCTAACAGTTTGTACTGCTGGGGTTGATAGTTTGAACTGCTGGCTTCACCAGTTTGTACTGATTGTTCAAACTTAGTTCCTACTGAGTTTATGCTCTGTGATACATCTCTCTCAGAAGGTAACACATCTGGAAGTGTTGAGAGCAGTTTGAAACTAAACAACTGAATTGATGGTAACTTGTACAAATTGTCATAATTGGATGCTGAGCTTGGATGTCATATGTTCTAGTTCATCTGATGGTGAAGATTCTTCCAAACAGGGGAGGAATTAAAAGTTTGTTCTAGTTGCTGTTAAAGATGATTATGAAATTCAGGGGAGGAATTAAGAAGTCTGAGATGGATTATAAACAGGTGCATAACATTTATTCATTACAAAGGTGGATTCATTACAGAGGTGGATTCATTACATAAGAAAAACCAACAAAACCAACCAACCAACTCCTAACATCACAAACCAATCAACTACCAACACACAAACCTAAACCAATCTAACACATAACCACTACTCAAGCTTCCTTTTGCCTTTGTCCTTGAAGTCTAGCATGGATTTGTGAACTCCTTTTCTATTGATTGAGTTCCACACTTTCCAACAAGGAAGTCCCAAAACTTGTTTCTCAGGTCTTGGAAGTGGAAGTGGTTGATGTTTTTCGGGCACTTGAACCTTACTCATTTTTGCCACAGCTTTCTCTATCTCTCTTTTCAATACAACTGATAGTGGAAGTAATTGTTGATCATCATCATCAGAGGATATTAAAAGGTCATCTTCAGAAGATACTTCTTGAGCTTTTGGAGATGGATTTCTGATAGTCAGATTAGTGTAGTTCGGTGGAAAGTAAGATCTCCATCCATCACTTTCTAAATCTGAAGATGAATCTGATGAACTCTCAACAATATTTGGATTGGAAGAACTCAACAATTGTTCAATATAGTGAAAGCAAAGTGTTTGGTTAAACAATTGTCTTGTTTATTATTATTGTTACATTCATACGATCATACAATCACCAAACACATATTCTTCTACGTACTTGGTAGTAAATTCCGCGTGCTATCAAGCATATACTCAAAGTATCCCCAACACAACGTGTGTGTTTAGATCCGGTCAAGCTGGATGGTAAGCTAAAGGCCCATAAATAGTCACTCAACAAGCCCGTCACATACCAACATCAACTGCAGTGCCTGCGCGTGCAGGTCAGCCATACTCGACAAGCTGTTCCAGTTTGTTCCAAGTGTCTCATTTTTTGTTACAACATGTTCCCTAATTTTTGCTTGCAGGTCAGCTATACTGATGAACCTGCAGAAAAACTGAGAAAGTGTCTGCAGCCATCCGTAAAGAACTGTTTGCAAGTGCAGGAGAACAAGAAAATGGCCCCGATGCTAAAAAAAGCCAAACACAGTTTACATAATGCACATTCCTGTAATACATACATGATATGGAACGACATTAGCTTTTGAGATATTATGCATACAATTTACATAATGCACATTCCTGTAATACATACATGATATGGAATTATGGATATTCATATGTGTTTCTGAAGTTACAAATATTATTCATTGATATATTGATAGGCGTAGCCAGAGACAGAGAGATTGATTGTTGGTGCTATCGCTTTGTTCATTGTGTCAACTTCAATTATACTGACTATATGTTTATGTTATTCTGTTTGTTTTTAGATTTATAAATGCAAATGTGAATAGCGAGTATACATGGTTATATGTGATTTAGCATTGTATGTTTAATGTCTGTATTGCAGTCACCATTTGGTTGGGCAATAACTCATATTGAACCTGTAAGCACGGTTAATAAAACTATACTACAAATCTTTCTGATTGTCATAATTGGGTATGAACATGTTAAAACTTAATAACTCAAATCAGTTTTACTGTCAACAAATTAGAGTATTCTATAGCCTGACGAAAGCCTTGCGGCGACACTTAAAAAAATAACGTAACACAAAACTTATAATGCACAATCGAAATAATCACAAAAACACCTGCCCCGTAGCAAAGCGCGGGAAAACTTGCTTGTTTAATTACTAAATCACAAACTTGGGGTAGGATGGTACATTTGATCAAATTCTACTTATTCTTGTTCAAATCCGTCGGCCCATATGCACATAGTCAACACCATCAACCACCTTTTCACCATTTTGTGATTCTTAATCATGGGAAACATAATCCCCTGAGGTCCAATATCAAGTGATTCTTTAAGCCACATTGGTTCAGGATCAAGTATTCGGATAATGGTAGGCATTCGCGCAGCCGAAAGAGCGCGTAAACACACCAAAATTGTGACAAAATAGAGATTGTCAAGTGTATGGAATGATTAAAAACTCTGATATAATTTAGTAACTAATACAAATTATAAGTATATATTAAATCACGATAGACGCGACGTCGTTTTGCTCGTGGGTTTCCCACAAAAAAAAAGTGGGCTCCTTTGGCCTGGTGACTTTGGTCCATTTGCTCCCGTTTTTGTCCAAGTCCACTTTTTATATGATAAGATGCAGGAAGAACCTAGAACACCATCTTCACCGCTTAACAGCCGATCCCCACTAGCCGACCACCACTACAAGCCCACCACCACCTACAAACGGAGCACCATAACAGAAACCATCAGCCGATTGTTAAGGTATTTTTGAAGTTCTTTTGTTAGATATATACATTTTCGAAGTTTGTTAGGTAGTCTTTTATAGATATGTATATTATTTTTACATATTTGAGTTTCTGTAACATTAGTTACAATATTTTTTAGTTTTGATGTTGCTGCAACTGTTGTCGTCGGAATCCAGTGCCGCCGCCGTGGGAATCTGTGCCACTGCCATCTTTAAACTCTAGAGCCATCCAGATGGCAGCTTCATAAGGATTTCAAGATAGGGAAAAAGAAAGGGGTTGTTACTAATTTTGTCGAGGATGAAGCCGCATGAAGAAACAGGCCCATCTTCTTTGCAGGTTTGTTTATATATACTTTATGTTGAATTTATGGTTTATAGTGTGATATTGTTTAAGGGTTTTGTATATCGTAGTGTTTTTTTGGGGTGGATTAACATAGGCTTTTGTGAACCGGGTATGTCGAATACACAAAATTAAACTGAATTATTGATTTGATATAAAAGATTAAAGACTGTTTATTTATGATTTATTAGCATTACTTAGGAAATGGGTGATGATATAACCTCTGAACGGGCCGAAGGACTCCCCTTCGAGCCTGTGCGAAGTCCTCTCTTCGGAGGCCTAGGTTAATCTCCTTAACATGTTTCATTGGCGTAAAACCATTCATCTATGAAGTGGTTACCATGTGGGAATCCGCCAATCGAAGCCTTAAGCCCTTCGGGGTATCTCCTACGAAGGAACTACGACGGAGAGCTACCTTGACCTGGTCATACCCACGTCTCCTCTTCCTTTAGGCTTTCCCGCCAAAACAGAGATCGTAGGCTACAAAGCCCTAGCGGTTACCACAAATCATGGGACACCCCCATGATCTCCGAATCAAGTGCAACCGCCCTCTAAGGCCTATTTCTCCCCTATAAATAGCTTAGACGGGCCAGAATCATGGTTACGTTAACTGAACTCCAACTTAACTCTCTCAACTTACCTCAAACTTACCATTATACATACTTACTCGCACGCCAGAGGTGGTTCGTAGGGTTCATCCCCTGCGCAATCACTTAACATAGTGTTTTAGTATTTCTTATTTTAGTTTAAAGACAAGCTTGGCGCAACCTCAACACCCCATAAATCCTTTGATCATCATCGAAGGCCTGGTTGTGCAATTTATTGTATAATCAGTGGCGCCATCCGTGGGACCGCTACAATTGGTCTCGTTATTTCCAAGCTTATAACCAACCAACTACTTTTACTATTATTCCGGCATGGATCAAGGGAGAGAAGATACTCCCCCATCGGGTTTCTCGACCTTGGCGCCAATACCAATCAATGACTCCAACAACCTTCCCCCAATAACCGCCTCCACGTTCACAACACGTTCTTACCCAGAAACAACACCCAACCATCATGCTTCGACATCAGCCAATCCGGAGCCTATTATTAGCCCAGCCTTTGTCGAAGCCAACCACGAAGTGTTGGAATCTCTCTTAAGGGCTCGCAAAAGGCAAGTTAGGAATGCTGAGATGCGAAGGGAGTTGGAATACTCAAGTGACGAGTATGATGAAGAAATGGAAATGGAAGCTTGGCCTCCAGCACATGGACCAACACTCTCAACCCTAAGGATTGGGTCACCAGTTGGTCGAAGGCTAGGCCGAAGGTCCGTTGGGTTCGAAGGAGTCCCAGAGAGGGCTCCGACAAGAAGAGAAGGGGTGGTTACGGAAGGCTCCAATGGTAGGAGCCAGCGAAGGGAAGAAGTGGGGGTGAATCTACCTCCGTTGTTAGCAGCTCATCTTGGAAGGACTGAAGCTGGGGTTCCGTTGCAGCCTTCTCACGCATCAGGCGTAGAAGGCAATCCATCTACAATTAATATGGGAGGAAATCTTCCTCCCAATGGTATGTACCCCTCGTTTCAAACTCAGTCTTATCCTCAAAGTTTATATCCTCCAGTAAATGGACAGCCTAATAACCCGAGTCTCCCTCAACCTTATGGGAATATGCCCTTCGGGCATCCTATGGCGTACCCTCCATATGCCATGGGAAACGGTTATCCGTTCGCCATGAACACACCTTATCAGTCCTACCCAAGCCAACTCCTATGGGAATGCCCCCAAACAACAATCCTTACAATATTGTCCCCATGTATGCACCACCTTATAATTGTCTATACTCGGACCCTATGGGTTCGGCTACACAATTCATTAGGTGGATAGAAGATTACCATTTGCCTGATGGGTTGAAAATGCCTTCGCATATTGGGACTTATGATGGGAAGGGGGATCCGGACAATTTCCTACATTTGTTCCAAGGGGCTATTAAGATGAAAAAGTGGGTTATGCCTGTGGCCTGTCACATGTTTACTTATACCTTGCGGGATTCTGCCCGTATTTGGTGGAATGGGCAAAAGCCTGGCAGCATTGTCAATCTTGATGATCTCAAGGCTAAGTTTCGATCACACTTCAGTCAGCAAAAGTAGTTTACTATGACCCATCTAACGGTGCATGATTCGATGAGATCAACACGTATTTTTCTCCAAGGAAACACAAGTGAAGTATGTGTAACCCGAGTCATTTTCCCAACGAAGGTTTGAATGGAATTTGTGTTCTCGATTTGTGGAAACGTGTCGTGAATAGTGAAAACGAAGAGATATTGGATTTTTAAACTACAAATATGAAATATAAACTAAAAACGATTTAATAATCTAGGAAAACGATAATCTAAAGTACGCGTGATTAAAAACGTAACGAAAACTGAAAACGCGTTTAAACCGGGAAAACCCGAGCCTAAACGTCAAAACGATGGAATTCTAATCCTAGAAACGCCAAATTAATTTTCCTAAGATCTAATTTATAAAAGAAAATTTTAGAAAAAAGAATTATATTTTTCTGATTAATATTTAATTAAATACGAATTAAAAACTGAATTAAAAAGAAAAATAGATTAAAAGTACTAAATGGAAACTGAAAATTACCAAAAAATACAGGAAAGTCCTAAATACTATTCTGATCCTAGGAAAAATAAAATGGGGACAACTACTTATT
Source organism: Artemisia tridentata subsp. tridentata (assembly GCA_021014915.2). Taxonomy (NCBI): domain Eukaryota; kingdom Viridiplantae; phylum Streptophyta; class Magnoliopsida; order Asterales; family Asteraceae; genus Artemisia; species Artemisia tridentata. Next base: position 360,090,958 of record CP139506.1, read on the forward strand.
CGGATAAGCAGTTATTAAGCAAAAATGGAAATAAGCTAAAGATGGAACAATGGGTTAAATAAAAAAGAAGGAAAGGAATAACCAGACAAATACCCTAGGGCAGTTGGTTGGGTGGTGGCTTAGTGAACAAGAGGTCCAGGGTTCGAATACCTGGACTCTCTTTTTATTAAAACTATTCTTTTTTTCTTTGAACAAACTGAATAAGCACATGGAAATAAGCATAACTCAAAACTACAACTATTTTAAGAAACCACTAATAAGCCCAGAAGTAAGCTGATAAGGCTGAGCAGCTAGGTAAAAAGAGAAATAAGCTAGGCATTTAATCTAAAGGACTGATAAGCTGATAAGAAGCTACTTTGGGAACAGAAATAAGCTAAGGTACTAATAATAAGCTACAATGAAAACTAAAATGCCACAAACCAATGCAATAAGCACTAAGAAATCCCAAAATAAGCCAAATGCTTACTGAGTCTGCTGAGATAGCAGTGATCAGGGGAAAAAATGGAGTTTTTAAAGCCACTAATAAGCACTCAAAAGCTAATTTTAAAAATCTAAAAAAAATATAGATAACTAGACAAGCCAGCCAACTATATCTATGCCAAATATGAGCTTATTACAACTTAAATTGAGTAAATTAAAATTACAAGAAAAAGGCTGCAAAAGGGAAACTTCACTGATGCACGCACTCTAATGCTCACTGATGCAACTTAAAAGCTAGGAATGAAGCACAAATAAGCTAAAGGGAATTCTGAAAACTATGAAATTGTATTCTACAACTGGCCAACTACATATAACATGAAAATTAGGCAATGAAATCAGAAACCAAGTACCTTGACTGACGTTGAGAGATTGTTGCAGACTGCATGGGTGCTGTGACAGGTTAAGAACAAAAGTAATACTAAAAACCTCAAATCCTTTTGAGACTAAATCAACATTACAAGATGAACTTATGATGCTGGATTAAACTCAAAAATTGCAAAAGTTAAGCCAAACCACTGATTTCTCAACACACAACCAATTAAGTAGTTATAAAACTCAGCAATTAGGAATCAGACTTAAAACTATAAAATCCAATGAAACTGACTCAAATAGCTTAATAACAGCTTAACATACTTAAATCAGACCTAATCAAAGTTCACCAAATTGCATTTGAACAGTAAAACACTCAAATTGACTCATTTTGGCTATATTCCAAACACCCTTAAATATGGACGGTTTTGATATTAAAGCTTCCAATGATCAAATTAAGCTATGGAATTTGAAAACAGATGAATTACCAACTATATAAAAACTTAAAACAGCACTAAACAATTCCAAATAAGCACTAAGATTAAGCAATAAGCAGTTTGACTGTTTGTTGACTTTTTGACTAATTTGAAACTGAAACAGCATTAAACAATAATTACACTTAACCAAAGCTAAAATTAAGCTGATGCAAGCTTAAACAACAGTAAAGAGAGCTTGTAAAGTTTGAATAACAATTAATTCGAAATTCTGAACTACCATTAATCTTGACTTACAACTGAATAATACAAGGCTTTTGAGATTAAATTAGAACTTTGAAATTTAAGTTACATTGAACTGAGATTAAGCTAAACAATTAAAGCTAAACTAAATTCGACTGAATTACACTACTCCTATCTAAATTAACTATTCTAAAAACTAATTAACTAACTAGCCAAAAAAGCTTTACAAGTGGTTCTATTTATACTAAAAACTAGGGTTCCTCAATCTTCTGTGCCTCTTCTAAACCCTTGGATTGGTCTTGAGTAATCTCAGCCATTCATTGGAATTTTGGCGCCCAAACTTGTACCCTGGGATTGCCAGGTTGGAGATGGGTATCACGTGAGGAGTACTAGGAGGGGGAAGTAGCAATAGGGTGGCTGGAGCAATGTCTTGGGAGCAGGCAGGAACATGTTTGTCTGGGATTGCTTTTGGCGGTTAAAAAGGACAGGGAAGAGGGTGGGTTTGACTTTTGTGATTTGACCATGGTTTTAGTTAAATAAAGGGAAATAGGTTTTTCGTTTACTGGATTGGGTTGTGGGATACAATTGGGTTTTATTAGTTTTTAGGATAAAAGGGTTAAAAGGGTTGGGATAAAAAGGGTTAGTTTAGGGTTTAGGTAATTTAAGGTTATGGGTAATTAGGTGAGGGTAAATGGTGAAAAGTAATTTTTGGTTTTGGGTTCGTTTTTCCAAGCTCGTCCAAATGCTATATCCCGGGTTTGTATTTGACTCCGTCTTCACATGATGCTCAAATGGTGTCGAGTCGACCCAAAAATGTCCGTTTTTGCTCTTTTTCCCATCCAAGCTCGGTTTTGTCCGTTTTTGCCCTGTTTTCAATCCTTTTGTACCTGAAACACATAAAAACACCAACCAAGAATATTTGCAACAATATTTGGTCTATTTGGGTGTTTTTGGTCATTTTTGTGTCTTATATGGGTATAAAATGATGAGTAAATAGGCACTCATCATCCCCCCACACTATCAATTGCTAGTCCCTAGCAATCCGATCATATAAAGTAATGAAAGGATCAAAAGAATACGAAGCATACCCCGTTTCGACTTCTTATTCAATGCGAGAAATTTAAACTAAAACAAAAATAGATAACATGCTTGATTTCCAAAAATGATATCATGGAACAGGATTCACACAAAATGGGTGTCTCCAGGGAATTGAAATCGTCATCCTCTTTTTTATACTCCCAACTAAGCTTAAACTCGATGTGCAAATGTTTTTGTAAAATGCTAACACTACTTATACTAATAATCTATGTAAGCCGAAACTTAACTTTTCACTCCCATATTTATTCAAGTTAGGTGAATGTGCTTGATTTTCAAAATTTTGATCACAAAAATCGACGTTTTTATAAGATTTTGACTAATACTAGTTGAAAGATAGATTTAAAATTTACAACAAGCAAGTTTCAAAACTTTATTCAACACATCAAAACTTATCGCATTTTGCAATATCATTCCATTTTATTTTATTTTTTCTTTTCATTTTTTCATCATTTTTTTTTTACTTGTACAACATAAACTAACGGAGTTTCACGGGAACCAAGACCTTATACCTTCCGGAATAAAGGATCCAAGGGCCGTTACAACGGAGAGTTCCAAGACTCTAAACATTCCTGAAATGAGGATCCAAGGGTGTTAGACCAAGACCTCACACATTCCTGAATTAGAGGTCCAAGGGCCGGTGTAAGAGGGTAGCCAAGACCTAAACGCCTTCCGAAAATAAGGATCCAAGGGCCGATCTTGAACCGTAGCATTTTTTGCACATACATTTATTACTTAACTTTTGCAACTATGACATATGCTTGTTCCGAAGTTTAAATAAAGCTTTGAACTAGTATTTTTCAAAATCGTATAAAAAAATGATTTTGTGTGTTCAAATGTTTGAAAATAAGCACTTATTAAGTCAGATTAGTTATCTCATTGGAGGAAAAGCCATAGATTACTTATATAAGCTCTAAAGAAAACCAACTATTCTACGCTTAGCATTTTCATTTGCACATATCGTAAAACCTTAGTCTAACCGTTAAGGGAGCAGCCAGATCAACACTCTGGCAGAGTCGGGATTCCCCTTGTTCTAACCTAATCAAGACTAAACACTTCTTTCTTTCTTTTTTTTATTGCAATTTCTTATCTAAAAACGAAAAAAAAAATTAAAATTTTGGCCAAAACGGGGGTACTAGGGCACTAGAAGGTACATATGTGACAAAAATCGCGAGAATTCCCCCCCACACTCAGAATTGAATATTTCCCTCAATATTCAAAGTACCGGCTATTATGCCGACACTTAGAACGTAAAAAGGTAATACTAATAGCCAAGTGTGTGACAGAAATCTCTATTTTCACAAACAGGATTGGAAAGATATCCCTAGATAAACGTTAGCAAAAAGATCGGATATTGGGCAGCTGGATTGAAAACAGGCGCATCAATCATCACGATCTAAGGGAAACCTGCAAACAAGAGCAAACAACACACAAAACAAAGCACAGTAGAGGAACCCCCCCACACTTAGTGTTAGAAAATAGAAAAAAGTCAGAAACATGGGTTGTTACCCATGTGGTGCTAATGTTTTTGTTAACCGAGTCACTAGCTTGACTCGACCCCGAATTCATTTGTTCTTGGGGAAGCATGTGTAAGAGAAGATCTCCATCGGACTTTCATTAAAAATGTTTGGATAAACATTGAAGTTCTTGAAAGTTCTACTCCGATGAGATACATCCGGCTCAAGAGAATGATAAATTTAGATGCCGGGGTCAAAAACTTTGTCCTCATTCCCAAAGGAGAGAAGGAGAGGACAAGCTACCTTATAAGCACAGAAAGGTAGAAAAACTCGAACGACATATGTGAAGTCAATATAATGGCGATCCTCAACGGGAAATGTCACATATGTCGGAGAAAGAATGTTAGGATCTCTGAGAAATAAAGATTTCTCATTGCTGCTGATAGTGAAGCTGGTTCCTGCTGATAGTTATACATTGCTGCTGCAGTTGGTTCCTGCCGATAGTTTATTTTTGTTTCTGCTGATAGTAGTTGTTACTGCGGGTTTTAGTAATTGTTATCCCGTAAGTTTAGAATGTTTGTTAGATTTATTTTTAGAAGAGATCATGTTTATCTCTTTACACGTTTTCTTGTATGACGGGTTAGGGTTAGGGTTTATTGTTAGTATAAAAGAAACACCCATCTATGAGCTTTGTATCTCTTAATCGATTCAATCAATAGAAAAACAATTTCATTAGTTTTAATTCAGATCCATAGAGGATCATTGTCTTCTATTATTTTCTTCTTTACATTCTTGTTGTTTAGTTTCCGCATAAACACAAGTCTTACACCTAGAGATTCTCGGTTTAACCAAGCTCTATCAAGCTAGAAGCACTCGATCCTATAAGTGGTATCAGAGACAGGTTAGGATCTCTGATAAAGAAGAACACATTTCTAAATCTTCTCTCTTGAACCTTTTCACAATGTCGTTATCAGGAGATAAATTTGAAATTTGGGCAAGGAAGATTAGAACCTTGTTTCATGATGAATCCTATGAGGCAAAGGAAAACTTGGAAGAATATGCACTAATGGGATTCCCATCTCAGGTACAAAAATGTAATCCTGCCTGTCATGAATTATACTCAACTCTTAATAAAGAATATGATGACATGAAATCTAAGTATAATGAATACTTTATTAAGGTACAAGCTTATGATAATGCTGTTAAAACCTTAGAAAAACAAAAGGTTTGGTACCAAGCTAATCAGGTAGCTTATGAAGAGAAAATTAAGGTTTTGCAGAGAGACTTAAAGAACACCACTAATGAGCTTAAATATTCTGAGTCTCAAAATGCTAAGATTATGTTAGAAAAACAGGATTTGCAGACTAAGCTAGACAATTCCTTGGCTAGGTTTGATAAATGGAAAGATTCATCTAAAAACCTACACAAGTTAGTTGATAGTTCTATGTCTGTAAAAACTAAACGTGGTTTAGGGTTTGGTGACTACATAGGGCAAGATCAAGTCTATGACCCTAATGAGTATAGTATGTTTGACCCTGAACCTGTTGACTATAAAATTCCTGTAAAGTTTGTAAAAGAAGGAGGAATGAATGATGTTCATCCACCTATCAAAGGAGTTTTTATGCCTACCCCTGTCCACTCTCTCTCTGACATTGACTCAGATGAGTCACAAATGGTTTATGGTAAAAAGTCCAAAGACTTACCTGAACCAGATGACTTTGTCTCTTGTTCCACAAGTGTCAAGTCCTCAGAATCAGAGTCCAAAGACTTTGTTTCATGTGATTCAAGTGAAGAGTCACCCACACCTAAGTCCCATGAGTCCTCAAGAGTAACTGATGATAAATCTGCTTCTAAAACAGCTTTCTCAGACAACAGCTCAAGTAATTCTATTAAAAACAAATGTGTCTCTAGTTCCAGTAGTGACAACAGTGTTTGTAATAAGAGAAAGTATGTTAAGAACAAGTTTGTTAAGAGGAAGTCATGTTTTGTATGTGGTAGTAAAGTTCATCTCATCAAAGATTATGATTATCATGAGAAGAGAATGGGTGTGTATGCTAGGCGACAAGTGACAAGACCTCTGTGGAATAATGTGAATAAAATTCCACCTTATGTGCCTAAGGCAGCAGGATTTCCTGCTGGAAATGCTAATCCGGTTGCTGCTGGTAGGCATTGCAATCCTGCAACCATTCCTGCTGACAATCCAGTTCCAGCTGGTCAAACCAATTCTGCTGGTTGGAAGAGGAATGTTGCTCAACCATTTTACAGACCCTCAAGCCATTATTTTCAAAATAATTATAGGTCTGATTATTATGAGCCAATTCCTGAAGAGGGATTGTATTACTATCCATGGTTTTCTTGGTGATTGTCTTGATTGTCTAATCATGGTGTTGTACATTTCTTTGCTAGTTTTGAGGGGAGGCATTAGCCTAAGGGGAGGCTAATGCTTGTTGTCTTGTCTTGTTTCTCATTCTTTTATGTTTTATGTTTTGTGTGTTCTAACTTTGTTTTGCAGGTTTTAGTATGTTTTGGTAGCTAACTTTGTTTTGCAGTTCTCTTATTCACAATGCTTGGAATAGTATCAAAAGAGAGTCACTTCCATTCATATTCATAAAGGTGATTACATACAGATACAACACACAAAAGCTTCTTATCAAGATCCTATAAGCAACCTACCAACCTACTCAGACACACATCCCTCACCACCACTCCACCCAAACCTAACCATCTACTCAATCTTCCCTTTCCCTTTGCCCTTGCTGTTGGGCATGAACCTTCTACCCCTCTGATGACTTATTCCTTCATACACACTTGGGGCTGGAAGTGCCAAGACCACTGGGATTGGAAGTCTTGGTTCAGGGAATGGCTGACCTTTCTTTGGAGTTGAATGACTTGGGGTAGGGAGTGACTGACTTGATCTAGGGCGTAACCTAGGAGTTGGTTGGCTTGGCAGAGGAGTTGGTTGGCTTGGCTGAGGAGTTGGCTGGCTTGGCTGAGGAGTTGGCTGGCTTGGCCCAGGAGTTGGATGGGTTGGCATTGGGGTTGCCTGATTTCTTTTAGGTACTGGTATTTCGTAGAAGGCAGCAACAGTCTTCTCCATCTCTTCGCTAAGCATAGCCACAGTCTTCTTCATCTCTTCCCTTAGCTTATCAGATATGGGAAAATTGGGAGGATATGTTTCCCATTCACCTTGATAATAAGTCAAGGACTTTGGCCATGATGATTCTTCATCATCAGAGCTGGAGTATTCAAAAGAAGAAGGAGTAGATGGAAGAGGGTCGGATGAATCTTCTTCGACCTTAGCTTTGCCCTTGGTTTGTGAAGATGATGTAGTTGGGGGAAAGTATTTTCCCCACCCTGATGATGATTCGGAGGAGGAGGAGGAGTCGGATGATATTTCAATGATGGGTGCTTTTGAAGAACTCATGGTTTTGTTTGTTATGTCGATTTTGGTTAGGGTTTGGAGATGAAGTAATTTTATTTGGAGATAAAGACCTTTTATAGTGAGAAGATAATTAGCGGGAATTAATTGTTGGTTGGTGTTGGGAGTTAATTTGGGTGATTTATTGTTAATAACTGGATTTACAATGTTGACTTTGGTTAAACCACTCCATTGCTGCTGATTGACCGAGTGTTCCTGCTGATTGACTAATGGTTCCTGCTAATTTCATTAAATTTGGGAAAGTTAGTTAAGTCAAATCGGTCAAAGATACGTGCGCTAAATTCCTACAATTTAAATCGCTAAATTTGGCAACCATATAGCAACATCATAACTGACCTAAAATTGTACTTCTCACATCTCAAATCATCAATATCCTCTCAAACCCTAGCTCATCTTTTCTCTTTTCAAACCCTAGTTCACTCATCTAATACAATGGCAACACTTCAATACAAAGATGATCACAACAAGGTTGCACATTTAGAGTCATCTGATAGAAGTGAAGGTTATGACGAAGTGTTGGTTTTTCTACGTGGGTCCTCTATTCACTATGCCCTTACTTACTGTCCAGCTACAGTGTACGACTCTCTCATTAAGCAGTTTTGGGCAACTGCTGAAGTGCGAAATATTGTGGGAAGAGAGCGGGAAATTGTAGCAACCATTGATGGTCGTGAACAGATCATCACTGAGGGATTGGTTCGTACACAACTTCAACTTTCTGATGAAAATGGATTGTATGATCTTCCCAAGCAAGAAATCCTGGATGGAATGGCAGCCATTGGATACCCTGTCACCGGTAACTTTACTTTTTATAAAAGTAAGCTCTCTCCTCAACGGAGATTTCTTGTTCACACTTTACTTCAGTGCATTAGCATTAAGACAGGTGGTTGGGACCAATGTTCTAGTCTTATTGCATCTGGCCTTATTTGTTTGTCACAGGGAAGGGTCTACAATTGGGCAAAATACATTTTTGATGGGATGGTTGACAATGTCACTGCTGAGAAAACCAAATTTCTTATGTACCCTAGGTTTCTTCAAATCATTTTAGGTGTACAGACCATTGACCCAACCCATAAGATTGTGGCTAGGTTGACTGCTAAAATGTTTGCCACAATGAAGATGAACTTTGCAGGCCCACATTTGCCATTATTACCTGCAATGTTGCCCAATGCCAATCCTGCTGGAAATCCAGATCCTGCTGGTCATGAAAATATTCCACCAGCACCCAATGCAGCTGATGCCAGTGCATCCAATGCTGCTGGTGAAAGGACTTCAGTTGCTGCTGATGCAAATGCATCGGTTGTTGCTGATGCCCCATTGCCACCATCTCCTAGACCTTCCATACCTCAAACTGTTGTCCCTGATGAGCCCATTGTTCAGACCTCAACTGATGACCAACCAACACCTTCTATGGATATGCCTTCTTCTTCAAGGCTATCAACTCCTAGTCCTACTAGGCAGCCTTTTAGTGATGACACCCATACAGGTGGAGAATTTCATGTATCTCCACCTAGATCCAATGAAGCTCCTAACACCTCAGGCATTCCTGCTGGTGGAGCTGAGGATGCTGCTGATCTCACTCCTATGTCCAAGTTACTTGACAGGTATATGAAGAAAATTGATGCATTGGAGTCTGAGCTTAAGGAGACCAAAAGAAACTTTAGTGAGAAGGTTGAGTCTTTGGAAAAGGAGCTCAAGGTTACCAAAGAAACTTTCAGTGGGACTATCCAACAGCTCAATGAAAGAATTAACTATTTAGAAGCTTAACATCCACAAAAGAAAAGAAGGGTTGTGCTCTCTGAGTCTGAGGATGATCAGGCTGATATGGCATTTGATGGGCTAAATGTGTTGGCTTCTGTTTCTATTGATAGTGCAAACACTGAAGTACCTACCTCTTCTGAGCCCTCTACAACTACTAAACCTCAGGCTTTCACAAGAACAAGGACCAAGCACCCTTCAGGAGTGTCTGCTTTTGAGAAGTTTCAATCCACCATTGCTGCTGGTGTCTCTGGTGTTGCCTCTGATGTTCCTGCTGGCGTTGGTAGTGTTTCCATTGATCCTAAGATTCCTGGTAATACTGCTGGTAGTTCATCCATTGTTGTTGGTAATGACATCATTCCTCCTGCTGCAACACAACATGATGCTGAGATAGCTAGACAGATCCATGAACAGGAACTCGCTACTGAACAAGCTAGACAGGCTCAGGTTGCTCAAGATGAGGAGTTTGCAAGGCAAATGTCTGCTGATGAAAGCAACATAGTTGGCTTTATGAATAGCACAAGATCAGAAGATCTTAATCCAGAAGAGTTCAATGAGCAAGTTCAATACTTGTTGGCTTCTGACATGATTATTAGAGCTCATGGGTTTATGATTCTTCAAGATTCAGAGTTGGATGTGGAAGAAAAGTCAAATAAGGCATTTATCTTAAAGACTCATACAGCATCTACTTGGAATGACTTGATGCATAGGATCAGAGAAAGGCAAAACTCAGGTTATAAGATGCCTACAACCAAAGATAATGTCAATTTCATGAAGCACTATTTGAAGAATCAAGCTAATTACAAGCTCAGTGACTTCAAAGGTTGGACTGATGCTGCAATTCAAAAGCTGTTCTTTGATACTTATGCAAGGATGAATACTCCAGTCAGAACAGACATTCAACAAAGAAAGAAAAGAGAGTCTGCATATTTAGAGTCTGATGTTACAAAGAAATTGAAGCCTGAAGAGACATTGACTGGTGCATCTCTCTCTATTCCTACTGAGGGTTCTCAGGATACCACATCTATTTCTCCAAACCCTTCTGTTGGTGCATCTGATGCACCACAAGAGGTTCATATTCCTGCTGTGACACCTTCCACAGTTCACTTCTCCTCTACAACTCCAAGGACCAGAAAGAAGAGTCATGCTATGAAGTCGTCATCCAAGACTCTTGCCGACATGAGTGATCAGGAATTGATTCAATTTGATTCTGAAAGTGATTTTGAAGGTGATTCTCCTCACCCTTGGTCACATATTGCTGGTTGGGAGGTTCTTCCTATATCTCAAGGAGAAATCCATGCCTTGTACACCCTTGATGGGAAAACAAAACATTTCACATTCCTTAGGGAGATTTTGAATAAGGTGGACAAACAAGATTTGATACATCTCTATGGTATGGTAACTAAGCACTATGAAACTCATCAAGCTATAGAGCTTGGTTAAACCGAGAATCTCTAGGTGTAAAACTTGTGTTTATGCGGAAACTAAACAACAAGAATGTAAAGAAGAAAATAATAGAAGACAATGATCCTCTATGGATCTGAATTAAAACTAATGAAATTGTTTTTCTATTGATTGAATCGATTAAGAGATACAAAGCTCATAGACGGGTGTTTCTTTTATACTAACAATAAACCCTAACCCTAACCCGTCATACAAGAAAACGTGTAAAGAGATAAACATGATCTCTTCTAAAAATAAATCTAACAAACATTCTAAACTTACGGGATAGCAATTACTAAAACCCGCAGTAACAACTACTATCAGCAGAAACAAAAATAAACTATCGGCAGGAACCAACTGCAGCAGCAATGTTTAACTATCAGCAGCAATGAGAAATCTTTATTTCCCAGAGATCCTAACAAAGAATGTCTTTTTGAATCACGGGATTAAGAATTGAGGTCATATCATCAAGTTTTAAAATAATAGATTCCTTGACCTCATAGTTCTCTAACTCTTCAACAAAGAGAGGATTTACGTTGCTGGAAAAGTACTCGTCATCAAATTCAAAAAGAGAGTTTGAATAGACTTCGAGACTTTCATTTGGAACGACCTCATCAGAAAGTGATTCGTCATCACTAGAGGAAAAATCATCGTTCGATTTGAAAAAAGGGTTAGAGAAAATCCTGGAAGAATCCTCTGAAGTGTCAAGAGGATAATCATCACCAAAAGACCAATCACATTCAATGTCGGATGTATCCTCAGACTCACTTGGGATTGGGATAAGATTCTCAGCATTAGACTTTATGAATTAGTCCGATTCCTTTTCAGGAATAGTGCTAAAATGCTCATCCCCCAAAATAAGAGAGTCCTCGGGGTCCATAGTCGGTAAGATGGATGTGATTGCAATAGACTGAGGGAGTTGAGAAATGATATCGTTCAAAGGAATAACACTCTCCTCGTCGTCCTCCTCATCATTATTGCTAGCATAAATGGCTTTTATACGTTCCATTTGCTCTTCTGCTAGCAATTCTGCAATACTCTTGTCTTCCTGCCTTTTCTGGACAGGTGTGATTGCAGCTGACGAATTCTCATAATATTCCTTCATTTGAATAGTATCCTAATCATCTTCATCAAGAATGGAAGCCTTGAGAAATTTGGCACGCGTTTTCGCTGCTCGTTCTTCGGCTAGCAATTCTGCCATAGATTTTTCATGAATGATGGAATACTGTGGGGGTTGGACATTGTCAAAACCGGGAGTATTAAACCAAGGATTAGGTTCTTGATTCCACGGTTGACATTCATAATCGTCATGAAGACCCCCACAATTTGCACAAGGAACATTCGGAGCATTCTGAAACGATGTATCATTGAAATTTTGATAACATGGTTCTTGCTCAAATGAATTCTGAGGAAGGTGGCTGAAATCGTTTTGAAAATTTGAATAAGTGAATGTATTTTCGATTTCAGAAGTGCAACATATACAAAGTCCGTGAGTAAACCCACATTCCTTGCAAAAACACCGTTCACAAAGTGAATCATCTCCCAACAAATCTCCACATACATAGCAATTTTGCTGTTTGAATGAGAATAGCTGGGATTGTGGAGGGTGGTCGGAAAAACTTTGAGAATTATCGACGGAATTAGGATTTGATTTAATGGATAATTCACACCAATAACAAGATCCGTTTGGTGCATTATTTCCACACCGCTCACACAAACACTTGTAACAACGATGATCATCACCCAATATACTTTTACAATGAAAACAGTGATAGTCGAGTGACGACATAAGAATTAATCGGATAAGAGGAATGAGAAGATAAAAGAATTAAACGAATAGAGGAATAAGAAGAATATTTTTGGATTTTTAAAATTTAGAAACATTTGAAGAACACAAAAGGAAAAAAAGGAAAATAGATTTGAAAAGAAAATCTTTTTGGGTTTTTATAAGAAAATATTTACGAGAGAAAACGATAACTTCTCGGGAGAAGGGTCTTCAAAACACGCATCGACAAACGAGAATAGAAAATTCGCTTCAAGCTTTCCCCGGCAGCGGCGCCAAAATTTGATTCGATGAGATCAACACATATTTTTCTCCAAGGAAACACACGTGAAGTATGTGTAACCCGAGTCGTTTTCCCAATGAAAGTTTGAATGGAATTTGTGTTCTCGATTTGTGGAAACGTGTCGTGAATAGTGAAAACGAAGAGATATTGGATTTTTAAGCTACAAATATGAAATATAAACTAAAAACGATTTAATAATCTAGGAAAACGATAATCTAAAGTACGCGTGATTAAAAACGTAACAAAAACTGAAAACGCGTTTAAACCGGGAAAACCCGAGCCTAAATGTCAAAACGATGGAATTCTAATCCTATAAACGCCAAATTAATTTTCCTAAGATCTAATTTATAAAAGAAAATTTTAGAAAAAAGAATTATATTTTTCTGATTAATATTTAATTAAATACGAATTAAAAACTGAATTAAAAAGAAAAATAGATTAAAAGTACAAAATGGAAACTGAAAATTACCAAAAAATACAGGAAAGTCCTAAATACTATTCTGATCCTAGGAAAAATAAAATGGGGACGACTACTTATTCGGATAAGCAGTTATTAAGCAAAAATGGAAATAAGCTAAAGATGGAACAATGGGTTAAATAAAAAAGAAGGAAAGGAATAACCAGACAAATACCCTAGGGCAGTTGGTTGGGTGGTGGCTTAGTGAACAAGAGGTCCAGGGTTCGAATACCTGGACTCTCTTTTTATTAAAACTATTTTTTTTCTTTGAACAAACTGAATAAGCACATGGAAATAAGCATAACTCAAAACTACAACTATTTTAAGAAACCACTAATAAGCCCAGAAGTAAGCTGATAAGGCTGAGCAGCTAGGTAAAAAGAGAAATAAGCTAGGCATTTAATCTAAAGGACTGATAAGCTGATAAAAAGCTACTTTGGGAACAGAAATAAGCTAAGGTACTAATAATAAGCTACAATGAAAACTAAAATGCCACAAACCAATGCAATAAGCACTAAGAAATCCCAAAATAAGCCAAATGCTTACTGAGTCTGCTGAGATAGCAGTGATCAGGGGAAAAAATGGAGTTTTTAAAGCCACTAATAAGCACTCAAAAGCTAATTTTAAAAATCTAAAAAAAATATAGATAACTAGACAAGCCAGCCAACTATATCTATGCCAAATATGAGCTTATTACAACTTAAATTGAGTAAATTAAAATTACAAGAAAAAGGCTGCAAAAGGGAAACTTCACTGATGCACGCACTCTAATGCTCACTGATGCAACTTAAAAGCGAGGAATTAAGCACAAATAAGCTAAAGGGAATTCTGAAAACTATGAAATTGTATTCTACAACTGGCCAACTACATATAACATGAAAGTTAGGCAATGAAATCAGAAACCAAGTACCTTGACTGACGTTGAGAGATTGTTGCAGACTGCATGGGTGCTGTGACAGGTTAAGAACAAAAGTAATACTAAAAACCTTAAATCCTTTTGAGACTAAATCAACATTACAAGATGAACTTCTGATGCTGGATTAAACTCAAAAATTGCAAAAGTTAAGCCAAACCACTGATTTCTCAACACACAACCAATTAAGCAGTTATAAAACTCAGCAATTAGGAATCAGACTTAAAACTATAAAATCCTATGAAACTGACTCAAATAGCTTAATAACAGCTTAACATACTTAAATCAGACCTAATCAAAGTTCACCAAATTGCATTTGAACAATAAAACACTCAAATTGACCCATTTTGGCTATATTCCAAACACCCTTAAATATGGGCTGTTTTGATATTAAAGCTTCCAATGATCAAATTAAGCTATGGAATTTGAAAACAGATGAATTACCAACTATATAAAAACTTAAAACAGCACTAAACAATTCCAAATAAGCACTAAGATTAAGCAATAAGCAGTTTGACTGTTTGTTGACTTTTTGACTAATTTGAAACTGAAACAGCATTAAACAATAATTACACTTAACCAAAGCTAAAATTAAGATGATGCAAGCTTAAACAACAGTAAAGAGAGCTTGTAAAGTTTGAATAACAATTAATTCGAAATTCTGAACTACCATTAATCTTGACTTACAACTGAATAATACAAGGCTTTTGAGATTAAATTAGAACTTTGAAATTTAAGTTACATTGAACTGAGATTAAGCTAAACAATTAAAGCTAAACTAAATTCGACTGAATTACACTACTCCTATCTAAATTAACTATTCTAAAATCTAATTAACTAACTAGCCAAAAAAGCTTTACAAGTGGTTCTATTTATACTAAAAACTAGGGTTCCTCAATCTTCTGTGCCTCTTCTAAACCCTTGGATTGGTCTTGAACAATCTCAGCCATTCATTGGAATTTTGGCGCCCAAACTTGTACCCTGGGATTGCCAGGTTGGAGATGGGTATCACGTGCGGAGTACTAGGAGGGGGAAGTAGCAATAGGGTGGCTGGAGCAGTGTCTTGGGAGCAGGCAGGAACATGTTTGTCTGGGATTGCTTTTGGCGGTTAAAAAGGACAGGGAAGAGGGTGGGTTTGACTTTTGTGATTTGACCATGGTTTTAGTTAAATAAAGGGAAATGGGTTTTTGGTTTACTGGATTGGGTTGTGGGATACAATTGGGTTTTATTAGTTTTTAGGATAAAAGGGTTTAAAGGGTTGGGATAAAAAGGGTTAGTTTAGGGTTTAGGTAATTTAAGGTTATGGGTAATTAGGTGAGGGTAAATGGTGAAAAGTAATTTTTGGTTTTGGGTTCGTTTTCCAAGCTCGTCTAAATGCTATATCCCGGGTTTGATTTTGACTCCGTCTTCACATGATGCTCAAATGGTGTCGAGTCGACCCAAAAATGTCCGTTTTTGCTCTTTTTCCCATCCAAGCTCGGTTTTGTCCGTTTTTGCCCTGTTTTCAATCCTTTTGTACCTGAAACACATAAAAATACAAACCAAGAATATTTGCAACAATATTTGGTCTATTTGGGTGTTTTTGGTCATTTTTGTGTCTTATATGGGTATAAAATGATGAGTAAATAGGCACTTATTAGTGCACAACATCAAGCAAAAAGAAAACGAAAGCACAAGGGCCTTCGTTACTAGGTTCACCGATGAAACTTTACAGATCTTGGGTCTTCATGAAGATCAGCTCATTTCGGGTTTCGTACATGGTCTTCGAAATTGGAGTTTGGTGGAATTCTTATCCCCCGACCTCCCGACAACTTACAAGGGGTTAATGGAAAAGACGTATACTTGGATTGAAGCAAAAGAAGTGTCTACTAATGGTGCTCCAGTTGACAGAGACAACAACAACAAGTTCTCAAAGCATTCTGTGTGGGAAGGGTCCAAGAACAAGAACAAAGGCGGACACAGGTTTTCTCCGTATAAAGGTCCTAATCATGGTTTGCTGGGAAGTTTAACTAAGTCTCCGAAAGAAATACTTGCTACGGAAAGGGCTGCTAAGGCCTTCGAAGCACCCCCCGCATGACA
This sequence comes from Artemisia tridentata subsp. tridentata, assembly GCA_021014915.2. Taxonomy (NCBI): domain Eukaryota; kingdom Viridiplantae; phylum Streptophyta; class Magnoliopsida; order Asterales; family Asteraceae; genus Artemisia; species Artemisia tridentata. The sequence goes on from CP139506.1 coordinate 360,107,128, forward strand.
AGCAAGGGTAAAAACAAGGATACAAGCAAGTATTGTCATTTTCATGAAGATTATGGCCATGATACGAACAGTTGCAGGGAGCTAAAGAAACAGATAGAAGAGGCTGTAAAGTCCGGGAAATTGGCACATCTGGTGAAGGGTATAAAGAAGGGAAAGGAAAAAATGTCTGACACTCAATTGGCTAAAGATACTACTCCTCTCGAAGCCCCAATACTCATGGTTCGTTGGGGCGAAGCCGGCTTAAAAAGAAAGGTAACGGAGTAGGGGGTAAGCGAAGTAGGGGAGGTAACATTTCCTCCTATTACAGGCCAAGTTCCTTCGAATGATCCAGTGGTTATCAAAGTTCTAGTCTTCAACCGAGAAGTAAACAGAGCCTACATGGACTGTGGAAGCTCCTGTGAAATCATATACGAGCATTGTTTTCTTAAGCTCAAGCCTTCGATTAGATCGCAACGGGTTGATTCGAATATACCTTTGGTAGGGTTCTCCGGTGAGCATTCTTGGCCTCTGGGAGAAGTGCCATTGGACATTACAATAGGAGAAGGCAAGCTCGCAAGGACAGAAACCCTCACATTTGCTATCGTAAGGTCCGATTCTCCTTACAACCTATTGATAGGAAGGACCGCCATGCAAAAGATGGGTATCGTAGTCTCCACCATACATGCAGCGGTCAAATTCCATACACCTTATGGGATAGGAACCGTGTTCTCTAGTTACAATCAGGGGAAGACCAGAGATATTGGCAAAAAGATCAAGGAAAGTCTCGAAGAGCCTCCGAAGGCCATTCTAAGTTGTACAGATGCCGAAGAACATATTATGGTAAATGAGCTCTATCCAGAGCAAACGGTGGTAATCGAAAAGCAACTCCCTGCTAACTTTAAAGCAGACTTGGAGAAGCTACTCAAAGCCAACAAAGACGTCTTCACGTGGACGTACTCAGATATGACAGGGGTTCCTCAGACTCTTATGATCGATGGCAAGCCCTTCGGCACAGAACATAAGCTTAATGAGTTCAAGCACATTGAACCAATTAAGCAGAAGCGACGAAGTCTGGCACCTGAAAGGAACGCAGCCGCTTGCAAAAAGGTGGATGAACTTGTACGAGCAGGGATTCTCAGAGAAGTGAAATACCAAACCTGGGTAGCCAATCCAGTTATGGTAAAGAAGAGTGACGGAGGGTGGCGAATGTGTGTTGACTTCACCGAAATCAATAAAGCTTGCCCGAAGGACTGCTACCCTCTGCCAGGAATTGATTGGAAGGTTGAATCCCTCTCGGGTTTCCATTTGAAATGTTTTCTTGATGCCTATAATGGGTATCACCAGATACAAATGGCGAAGGAAGATGAGGAGAAGACAGCCTTCTACACAAGAAAGGGTTTCTATTGCTACAAGAAAATGCCCTTCGGTCTAAAGAATGCAGGGGCAACTTATCAACGTTTGATAGACAAAGCCTTCCACAAGCAAATAGGAAGGAACTTGGAAGCCTACGTTGATGACATGGTAATAAAAAGTAGGACTGAGGAAGACCTACTCTCCGACATTCAAGAAACCTTTGATCAATTAAGGGCAATCAACATGAAGCTTAACCCAAAGAAATGCTCCTTCGGCGTAGAAGAAGGACAATTCTTGGGGCATCTGATTACAAAGCAAGGGATCAAAGCTAACCCTTCGAAAGTCAAAGCCATCACTGATCTACAAGCTCCAAAGTCATTGAAAGAAGTACAGAGCCTGAATGGGAAGCTCGCAGCACTCAGCAGATTCCTGTCGAAAGGGGCAGATCGTTCTTTACCATTTTTCAAAACACTCAAAGGGTGCACGGATAAAAAGACTTTCCAATGGAGTTGTGATGCAGAAGCCGCTTTTCAAAAGCTGAAGGAATTTATGGAAATCCTACCAACACTTACAGCCCCAATCAAAGGCAAAGTGTTGTTTATGTACATTGCGGCATCCTTCGAAAGCATCAGTGCTGTTCTTTTGGCAGAACGGGATAAGAAACAAGTCCCGATTTACTTTGTTAGCAGGGTCCTGCTGATGAGTGTGTAAATACTCATCATTTTTATACCCATTTAGACTAGAAAATGACCAAAAATACCCAAATAGACCATATTATATTGCAAATATTCTTGGTTTGTGTTTTTATGTGTTTCAGGTACAAAAGGATCGAAAACAGGGCAAAACAGGCAAAAACCGAGCACAAGAAAGTCGTGAAAAGCTGAAGCCGGGAATGGAAATTACGAGTTTGGACCGGGATTATGCTCAAATTGTCAAAGTCAACCCTCAGAAATATCAAAAGGGTCAATATTGGTCCTTGGACATATTTTCAGAATGTTGCACAAATTTGGTCCCTCAACTTTCAGATTTAACATATATGGTCCCTAAACTTTAAACCAAACTCTATTAAACCTAAACCAAAATTAAACCTTTTTATCCTAATCCACTAAACCCTTAACCTATTAAACATCAAAATCCCTAAAAAACCCATAACCCGACCCACAACAAAAACATAAGCCCAACCCATTCATTACCCGTATTCTTGTGTTTAACTAAAACACCTCGGTCAAACACAAAGTCAAAACCTTCCCTTATCCCTTCCAAAACCACTAACCCACCAAAACCACTTTCCCCATTCCCCAGGCCAGACAATCAATTCCCCCCATCCCCTTTTTCTGAGACACGCCAACCTTCCCCCTCCTCTAGCTCTTAGCTAGTACACGAATTCACGTGATACCAAATATCCCACTATCTCATTTTTCCCGCCAAATTGGCATTTAACGGATGGGATTAATTGAGCTCAAATAGACGAGTGGGATTTGTTGAGGAAGGGTCAGAGAATGCTTTTGGGTTGTTATTTAAAGGAAAGAAGACACAGAGAAATAATTTGTCACTGTTTTTAGACCACCTTTGTAGTGTAGAATGTTTATTTACTTGTTTTCAGTTTAAGTCTCAATTCTAATTTGTAATTCAAGTTATTTTAATCTTAATTGTTCTGAACTTATTCAACATTGTTTTAATTTCCTTGTTTAATGAAATTTAAATTTTCCAGTTAATTTAGTAATTCGAATTTGTTGTCATTTAAACCTTAAAAGCCTTCATTTTCTGTTTCAATAAGCTCTTTTGAGCTTATTATTGCTTCTGTTAAAGTTAATTTAGTTTAAATAAGTTTTAATTTCAAAAGTCAATTAAAGTCAACAAATAGTCAACATTAGTCAAATTGCTTATATAGTGCTTATTCAGAGTTTAGAGTTGTTCATTAGTGCTTTTTAAACTAGGTTTAACATTGTTGTTTCATATTCTCGGCTCAATTAGGTCATGTCTAGTCTAATTGCCAAAACAGTCCAAATAAAGGAGTGTTTGGCATTAGTAGTCAAATGGTTCAAAAAAACTCCCACTATTCATGTGTCATTTAGTGAGTTTTGATTCTCCCTAGTTAGCTCATATAGGCTGTTGCTAGGTCTTTTTGAGCTCAGTCAAAGGTTTTTGTTGATTCAGCAGTTATTACTAGATTTTAAGCCCTTACTGTTCTGTTAGCTTATTCCCAGTAGAAGCAGTTGATTAGGTGTCAATTTTGAGTTCATCTTAGTTGTTAAGTTGTGTTGCTTTAAATAGATCAAGTACATTAGGGTGTTATATATTGTTGATCAATTTGCAGGTTTTGTGCAGAACAAGGCTGATGCAGTCTGCATCAGAGTTAATCAGAAGATTTGCAGGTTCTAGTTGATGATTTTCATACTTGTTTTTTTTCTGTTTCTCAGTAGTTAGCTTATTGATCAGTTCTATTTTTAAGTATAAGTTCTAAGTTTAGCTTGTTGATTGCTTATTCAAGGTTTCAGTATTGGCCTTCAGCCTGCAATTTGCCCTGCATTTTCTTTTTACTGCCTGCTCAACCCTTTTTCACTCTCACTTTTAAGCTAGTTATAGTGGTTCTTAAGTTCCAATTTTTGTTTTTTCTAAAAGCTTGACAGTTAGTCTTATTCTATTTTAGCTTATTTTAGACTTTAGAGCTCAATTGAGTGCTTATTTTTTGTCTGCAAACTGCCTCAGCAGCCTCTTTTCAGCCCTGCACCAAACCTGCTCAGTTTTTTGGATCTTAATCCATCTGATCTAGGCCCAAATTAAGGTAGCAATTGGTGTTAGATTTTGGGCCTTTTTGGTTTATAAGTAGTCCATAGTACTAGCTTTTAGAATCTACTTTTAAATTCCCCCAATTAGCTTCTCCCTAGCTTCTGGAACATCTGCAAGTTGGCTGCTAACTCATTTGTTTCTGTCCTAGCTTGCAACTGCCAAACTGCTTAATTTGCTTATTCTGAGTGATTTTCTGGGCTGATTAAGTTGTTTCATGCTTAGATAAGTTGTTAGAACTATTCCTGAGCTTTTTGGAATTTTTTGTTCACTTTAGCTTATTTTTAGCTTATTTGAAAACTGCTTATTTACCCAAAACAGCTTATTAGGTTTAGATAAGCTCTGCTTTTATTTTTCCTAGATAGAATATTAAATTTTAGATTTATCAGAAAATTTCCATATTTTTCCATTACTGTTTACTATTTTTAAATCATTTAAATAGTTTAATTTAGTTTTAAATTCATATTAATTAATTAAAAAGTCAAAAAAATATTTTTCTTTTTCCCAAAATTTTCTTTTGTCATTTAGTATGTAGGAAAATTGTTTTTGTACCCTTAGAGTTTTTATTTCATAGTTTTGACGTTTTTAGATTCGTTCTCAGTTCCCGTTTTCGTTAAAATCGCGTTTTTAAGTTTTTCTTTTACGTTTTTAATTACGGTTGTTTTTCTTAAATTTTTTTTTTCTATTTTATTCAATCTTTTTTAATTTATGTTCATCAATCTTAGCATAGAAAACCAAAATCCCACTTTTATTCACCATTCACTGCACGCAATCACGATTCGAGATCACGAATTCCATTCACGCCTTCGTTGGGGATAACGACCCGGGAATACAACTTGCCTTGTATTCCTTGGACATATTTATGCATTGATTCCATCCAATCAATTTTTGGCGCCGCTGCCGGGGAAGGTTGAAGCGAATTTTTAAATTCTCGTTTGTCGTTGCGTGTTTTGGAGACCCTTCTTTCGGGAAGTTTTCATTTTCTCTCATTAATATCGTCTTAAAAAAAACCCAAAAAGATTTTCATTTCAAAATTTATTTTCCCTTTATATTTTTCAAAATGTTTCTAAAAAACCAAAAATATTCTTCGTATCCCTCTTATCCGTTTAATTCTTTTTCTCACCCTCTATCCGTTTAATTCTTTTTATGTCTTCATCTTACAACTATGGTTGTGAATGGTGTGGGGGACCTCTAAATGGTGGAAATTGTCCCGGTTGTAGCATTGTAAATTCGGGAAACGGGTTTGCCTATGACCAAAATCCCTACAATGAAACACCCGACCTTTTCAACCAACCCCCACAACATCATATGGAGACATACTTGTGTGAATTTTGTGGAGGTTGTCCTCATCCGGGATATGATTGTCGAACGGGAGACGTGCTTGTCTATGAGCAGAACCCTTATAACAATCAGACACCATCCGGATTTGACACATCTTCATATTATTCACCGCCACAACAGTTTTACTGTTGTGAATACTGTGGAGGTCCGCACTATAATTCTGATTGTCAAACAAGGACCCCGCTTGTCTATGAGCATGGTCCTTGTAACAATTATGATTATTCGTATCATGACCAACCTCCACAGTATCAACCAATTCAAATGCAGCCTCAGCCATTTCCTCAAGAATCATTCCAAGAAATTCATAATATTAGGAATGATCTTCTGGATTCTGCTTTCAAAGATGTATTCCAAAAACTTCATGATGTGAGGAATGCATTTAATGCTTGGGCTGCTAAACAGACCAAAGAAGATCGTCATGGTGAATCTATGGAAGATTTACTCGCCATTGAACGTGCAGCACATAACTGTTTCTTATTTAATCAGGCGTGCATGCTCGATGACGAAGATGACGACGACGAGGAGAGTACTATTCCTTTGAGTGATATTATTTCTCAACTCCCTCAGTCTATTGCAATCACGTCCATCCTTCCCTCTCAGTCTAAACCCGAGGACTCTCTTATTATGGGGGATGAGCCTCTTAGCACTCTTCCTGAAAAGGAATCGGACGAATTCATAAAGTCTAGTGCTGAGAACCTTGTCCTAATCCCAAGTGAGTCTGAGGATATATCGGACAATGAATGTGATTTGTCTATTTGTAGTGATCATCCTCTTGACACTACTGATGATTTTTTCGGGACGTTTTCTAACCCCCTCTTCAATTCAAATGATGATTTTTCCTCTAGTGATGACGAATCACTTTCTGATGAGGACGTTTCAAATGAAAGTCTCGAAGTCCATTCGAATTCTCTTTTTGAATTTGATGACGAGTACTTTTCTAGCATAAATCCTCTCTTTGATGAAGAGTTAGAGAACGATGAGGTCAAGGACTCTATCACTCATAAACTTGATGATATGACCTCAGCTCTTAATCCCGATATTCTTCCTTCTCCGACATATGTGACGTTGCCCTTTGAGGATCGCCATTATATTGATTTCACATATGTCGTCCGAGTTTTTCTACCTTTCTTCTCCTATAAGGTAGCTTGTCCTCTCATTCTCTCGTTCGGGAATGAGGACAAAGTTTTTGACCCCGGCATCTCCATTCTTTTGAGCCGGATGTATCTCATCGGAGTGGAACTTTCAAGTACTTCAATGTTTATCCAAACATTTTGAATGAAAGTCCGATGGAGATTTTCTCTTCCACTTGCTCCCCCATGGACAAATGAATTCGGGGTCGAGTCAAGCTAGTAACTCGGTTAACAAAAACATTAGCATTTCAGGGGCGACAACCCATGTTTCTGACTTCTTTCTATTTTTTGACACTAAGTGTGGGGGGATTCCTCTACTGTGCTTTGTTTTGTGTGTTGTTTGCCCTTGTTTGCAGGTTTCCCTTAGATCGTGATGATTGATGCGCCTGTTTTCAATCCAGCCGCCCAATATCTGATCTTGTTACTAACGTTTATCTAGGGATATCTTTTTAATCCTGTTTGTGAAAATAGAGAATTCTTTCACACACTTGGCTATTAGTATTACATTTTTACGTTCAAAGTGTCGGCATAATAGCCGGTACTTTGAATATTGAGGGCAATATTCAATTCTAAGTGTGGGGGGGAATTCTCGCGATTTTTGACACATATGTACCTTCTAGTGCCCTAGTACCCCCGTCTTGGCCAAAATTTTAAAATTTTTTGTCGTTTTTAGATAAGAAATTGCAATAAAAAAAAAGTAGTGTTTAGTCTTGATTAGGTTAGAACAAAGGGAATCCCGACTCTGCCAGAGTGTTGATCTGGCTGCTTCCTTAACGATTAGACTAAGGTTTTACGATTTGTACAAATGAAAATGCTAAGCGTAGAGTAGTTGGTTCTCTTTAGAGCTTATACAAGTAATCTATGGCTTTTCCTCCCAGAAGCTCCTAATCTGATTAAATACGTGCTGTTTTCAAACGTTTGAACGTTAAAATCATGTTGTTATGCAAAACAAATTTTTATACAATTTTGATATAGAGCCCGAGTTCAACTTTTTATTTTAATTTTTGAGAAAGCATATATGTAAATATATATATAAGTAAAAAAAAATGAAAAAATGAAAAATGAAAAAAAATAAGAAAATGAAATGATATTGCAAAATGCAATAAGTTTAGATATTGCAAAATGCAATAAGTTTTGATGTATGTGTTAATAAATGTAGAAAATTGCTTTCTCTTAAATTTAAATCGGAAGTTGAACTTGGATTCGTCAATTTTGTATAAAAGTTAAATGGTAATTTAGTAGATTGTTGATTTCAAAGGCCTCGAAAGCTCCGGTATTATTCTCTGTGAGGTGTCAAAAGCCTGGTCACCTAAAACCAAATGGTTTGGGATGTGCCGAGAAGAAAGCCGTTACATGGAGTGATCTCGTCTTTGAGTCTCTAATCTCTAAATGATCGTTTGTTGTTATTTATTTAAGTATGTAATACTAGCTTAGTGGGAAAATCCAAAATCTTTGAAATCGAAATTCCGCTGATTCCGGTACTATTCTCTGTGGGGTGTCAAAAGCCTGGTCACCTAAAACCAACTGGTTTTGGATGTGCCGAGAAGAAAGCCGCTACATGGAAAAGGCCCTTTTGATCCTTCGATTTTCAAGGTTCCCGGTAAATTAGTATTTGACTTAAACGAATGGCAACCATAATAAACGTCGATTTTTGCGGTCAAAATTTTGAAAATGAGCACAGTCACCTAACTTAAATAAATGTGGGAGTGAAAAGTTAAGTTTCGGCTTACATAGATTATTAGCATAAGTAGTGTTAGCATTTTACAAAAACATTTGCACATTGAGTTTAAGCTTAGTTGGGAGTATAAAAAGAGGATGACGATTTTAATTCCCTGGAGACACCCATTTTGTGTGAATCCCGTTCCATGATACCATTTTTGATAATCAAGCATTTTATTTTAGTTTTAGTTTAAATTTCTCGCATTGTATAAAAAAATCAAAACGGGGTATACTTTTGTTCCTTTCATTACTTCATATGATCGGATTGCTAGGGACTAGCAATAGTTTAGTGTGGGGGATTGATGAGTGTGTAAATACTCATCATTTTTATACCCATTTAGACTAGAAAATGACCAAAAACACCCAAATAGACCATATAATACTGCAAATATTCTTGGTTTGTGTTTTTATGTGTTTCAGGTACAAAAGGATCGAAAATAGGGCAAAACAGGCAAAAACCGAGCACAAGATTGGAAAGTCGTGAAAAGCTGAAGCCGGGAATGGAAATTACGAGTTTGGACCGGGATTATGCTCAAATTGTCAAAGTCAACCCTCAGAAATATCAAAAGGGTCAATATTGGTCCTTGGACATATTTTCAGAATGTTGCACAAATTTGGTCCCTCAACTTTCAGATTTTACATATATGGTCCCTAAACTTTAAACCAAACTCTATTAAACCTAAACCAAAATTAAACCTTTTTATCCTAATCCACTAAACCCTTAACCCATTAAACATCAAAATCCCTAAAAAACCCATAAACCGGCCCACAACAAAAACATAAGCCCAACCCATTCATTACCCGTATTCTTGTGTTTAACTAAAACACCTCGGTCAAACACAAATTCAAAACCTTCCCTTATCCCTTCCAAAACCACTAACCCGCCAAAACCACTTTCCCCATTCCCCAGGCCAGACAATCAATTCCCCCATCCCCTTTTTCTGAGACACGCCAACCTTCCCCCTCCTCTAGCTCTTAGCTAGTACACGAATTCACGTGATACCAAAAATCCCACTATCTCATTTTTCCCGCCAAATTGGCATTTAACGGATGGGATTGATTGAGCTCAAATAGACGAGTGGGATTTGTTGAGGAAGGGTCAGAGAATGCTTTTGGGTTGTTATTTAAAGGAAAGAAGACACAGAGAAATAATCTGTCACTGTTTTTAGACCACCTTTGTAGTGTAGAATGTTTAGTTACTTGTTTTCAGTTTAAGTCTCAATTCTAATTTGTAATTCAAGTTATTTTAATCTTAATTGTTCTGAACTTATTCAACATTGTTTTAATTTCCTTGTTTAATGAAATTTAAATTTTCCAGTTAATTTAGTAATTCGGATTTGTTGTCATTTAAACCTTAAAAGCCTTCATTTTCTGTTTCAATAAGCTCTTTTGAGCTTATTATTGCTTCTTTTAAAGTTAATTTAGTTTAAATAAGTTTTAATTTCAAAAGTCAATTAAAGTCAACAAATAGTCAACATTAGTCAAATTGCTTATATAGTGCTTATTCAGAGTTTAGAGTTGTTCATTAGTGCTTTTGAAACTAGGTTTAACATTGTTGTTTCATATTCTCAGCTCAATTAGGTCATGTCTAGTCTAATTGCCAAAACAGTCCAAATAAAGGAGTGTTTGGCATTAGTAGTCAAACGGTTCAAAACAAGCTCCCACTGTTCATGTGTCATTTAGTGAGTTTTGATTCTCCCTAGTTAGCTCATATAGGCTGTTGCTAGGTCTTTTTGAGCTCAGTCAAAGGTTTTTGTTGATTCAGCAGTTATTACTAGATTTTAAGCCCTTACTGTTCTGTTAGCTTATTCCCAGTAGAAGCAGTTGATTAGGTGTCAATTTTGAGTTCATCTTAATTGTTAAGTTATGTTGCTTTAAATAGAACAAGTACATTAGGGTGTTATATATTGTTGATCAATTTGCAGGTTTTGTGCAGAACAAGGCTGATGCAGTCTGCATCAGAGTTAATCAGAAGATTTGCAGGTTCTAGTTGATGATTTTCATACTTGTTTTTTTTTTCTGTTTCTCAGTAGTTAGCTTATTGATCAGTTCTATTTTTAAGTATAAGTTCTAAGTTTAGCTTGTTGATTGCTTATTCAAGGTTTCAGTATTGGCCTTCAGCCTGCAATTTGCCCTGCATTTTCTTTTTACTGCCTGCTCAACCCTTTTTCACTCTCACTTTTAAGCTACTTATAGTGGTTCTTAAGTTCCAATTTTTGTTTTTTCTAAAAGCTTGACAGTTAGTCTTATTCTGTTTCAGCTTATTTTAGACTTTAGAGCTCAATTGAGTGCTTATTTTTTGTCTGCAAACTGCCTCAGCAGCCTCTTTTCAGCCCTGCACCAAACCTGCTCAGTTTTTTGGATCTTAATCCATCTGATCTAGGCCCAAATTAAGGTAGCAATTGGTGTTAGATTTTGGGCCTTTTTGGTTTATAAGTAGTCCATAGTACTAGCTTTTAGAATCTACTTTTAAATTCCCCCAATTAGCTTCTCCCTAGCTTCTGGAACAGCTACAAGTTGGCTGCAAACTCATTTGTTTCTGTCCTAGCTTGCAACTGCCAAACTGCTTAATTTGCTTATTCTGAGTGATTTTCTGGGCTGATTAAGTTGTTTCATGCTTAGATAAGTTGTTAGAAATATTCCTGAGCTTTTTGGAATTTTTTGTTCACTTTAGCTTATTTTTAGCTTATTTGAAAACTGCTTATTTGCCCAAAATAGCTTATTAGGTTTAGATAAGCTCTGCTTTTATTTTTCCTAGATAGAATATTAAATTTTAGATTTATCAGAAAATTTCCATATTTTTCCATTACTGTTTACTATTTTTAAATCATTTAAATATTTTAATTTAGTTTTAAATTCATATTAATTAATTAAAAAGTCAAAAAAATATTTTTCTTTTTCCCAAAATTTTCTTTTGTCATTTAGTATGTAGGAAAATTGTTTTTGTACCCGTAGAGTTTTTATTTCATAGTTTTGACGTTTTTAGATTCGTTCTCAGTTCCCGTTTTCGTTAAAATCGCGTTTTTAAGTTTTTCTTTTACGTTTTTAATTACGGTTGTTTTTCTTAAATTGTTTTTTTTTTCTATTTTATTAAATCGTTTTTAATTTATGTTCATTAATCTTAGCATAGAAAACCAAAATCCCACTTTTATTCACCATTCACTGCACGCAATCACGATTCGAGATCACAAATTCCATTCACGCCTTCGTTGGGGATAACGACCCGGGAATACAACTTGCCTTGTATTCCTTGGACATATTTATGCATTGATTCCATCCAATCACCTGCAAAGGGCCGAATTGAACTATCCGGAGTTGGAAAAGCTAATCTTAGCTTTGGTTTATGCTGCAAGGCGTCTTCGAAGGTACTTCCAAGCTCATCCCATCACAGTATTGACCGACAAGCCAATTAAACAGATATTGGCAAAGCCGTAGAAATCGGGTAGAGTGGCTAAATGGGCCATCGAACTGGGGGAGCATGAAATAGAGTACAAGGGTCGAAACTCCGTCAAAGGTCAGATACTTGCAGACTTTCTTGTTGAAACACCCTCCGGACCTAGCCAATACAAGGAAATCTCAAAAGAAAAGCCCCCAAAGATGAAGGAGGGGTGGAAACTATACACAGATGGAGCCTCAAGCTCCGATGGTTCGTGAGCAGGTCTAATGTTGGTCAGTCCGAAAGGGAAGGAGTATACTTATGCATTACGTTTTGAGTTTGAAGCCACCAATAATGAAGCTGAGTACGAGGCTTTCTTAGCCGGTCTTCGACTTGCAAAGGAGATGGAGGTTCGAAACCTCTCCATTTTTGTGGACTCGCAGCTAGTCGCCAACCAAATCAAGGGCTCTTACGAAGCAAGGCAGTCCACCATCAAACAATATTTGGATAAAGATAAAGAACTTCTTCAGGGGTTCGACTCCTATGAGATAGCACATGTTCGCAGAAATCAAAATAAGAAAGCAAATGCCTTGAGCAAGCTAGCTTCTATGGCATTTGCTCATCTAACGAAGGAAGTTTTGGTAGAAGTATTGGCTGACAGGTCAATAAAAAGAGGCGAAGTATATGATGTCATACCCGAAGAAGGCCCCAATTGGATGACCCCAATAAGGGAATACTTGATCAGTGGAATCCTTCCTGAAGACCCAAAGTTAGCACGAAAGGTCTGGGTCAAGGCACCCCAATATAGACTTATTGTGGATAATCTCTACAGGAGATCTTTCTTATCTCCATGGTTTCGTTGTGTGGGACCAAAGCAAGCTTCGAACATTATCTGTGAGGTACATGAAGGATCCTGCGGTCTACACGCAGGCCCTCGTTCCATTATCTCGAAAGTAATGAAGCTCGGATATTATTGGCCGTCCATGCACAGGGACGCAATAGAGATAATACAAAAGTGTGAAGCATGTCAGATCCACTCGAAAGTTCCAAGAATGCCTAAGCAAGACATGACCTCAGTCACTTCAGCATGGCCCTTCTGTCAATGGGGAATTGATATAGTTGGACCCCTACCAGTAGCTCCAAGAGGGGTAAAGTTCTTGGTTGTAGCCATCGATTACTTCACCAAATGGGTTGAAGCAAAGCCTTTGGCATCAGTAACAGGAAGGCATATGGAAAAATTCGTGTGGGAACACATAATATGTCGTTTTGGTGTTCCTTACATTATCATCTCTGACAATGGAAAGCAGTTCGCCAAAGGGGTGTTCCCGGTCTTTTGCGAAGGCCTAAAGATCAAGCAGTCATTCACTTCCGTCTACCATCCTCAGGGTAATGGGCAAGTCGAAGTTACCAATAGGGACATTATTAACGGCATTGAGAAGAGGTTGGGACAAAGCCATCATGGGTGGGTAGACGAACTACCCCAAGTTCTGTGGGCACATAGAACGCACCCCAAGTCAAGCCATGGGGAGACTCCTTTTAGCCTCACTTATGGAACGGAGGCTGTTATACCGTCTGAAATAAGTATCGAAACAGAACGCATTATGAACTTTGAAGAGAAGATAAATGAAGAAAGGCTTTGGGAAAACCTCAATCTTCTTGAAGAAAGAAGATAAATAGCCTCAATCAGAGAGGCGATCTATAAACAGAAATTTGAAAAGTACTACTGATGCGTGGTTTTGCGACCTTACAACAGGTTTTACCTCTCGAGGGATCTCGAGAAGCTTGCAATCCCCACCAGGCAGTGTACCTGACCGATGTAGTATAGTGAAGTGGCAAGTACCGGGGGATTGATCGTTCTCTAGGGGAATAGTGTCGTTATGATTGAAAAACTACTCTAATAGGTCTAAGGGTGAGGGAAGATTCTTTTTGCATTTTTTTATATTTTTTTTTCTGAAAGCAAGTAAAATCTCGGGTTTGAAGGAGTGGGCGGAATTAGTTGCTAGTCAACTAACCCAAATAACTACAATTGCAAATAAAATAAAATAACTGAAAATGAAAAGGTGGTGGAACTTATATGGGGAGAAATGTGTTTACTTAGATTTCCTTACTCCCTAACTATCTTTTACCGGTTGATTAGTGTGTATTAATTGTGTGGATGACGGGTGTATTCCTCAATACCAATCGTGGGGTGGCGTACGTACTTCCCCAACTCTACAAGCTCCTACTTCACTCCTATGTCGAGCCGGCTAAGAAGCTCCTAACATGGGATCACTAGAATTCGCTCATGCATTAAATACAACCATAAAAACCTTAGTACGCATTGGTTCATGTTTCTTAAGACGTTCAAGCAAATTACCGTATAGGAGGTTAGCCAGTTTTCTTAAGCCTAACATCGATAAACAATCATCCAATACAATTAATAACACACTAATAACCAATAATCAATAGTTAGGTTTCATTAGATCTAAGCAAACATAAGATAAATCTAGCCTAGCATGTTAATTAAAAGATAAGAACAAGATATAATCAAACAACACATAGACATATTGATTGATTAAGTGATTACTTATCTTCAATTAAACATGGGAGATCCAAGGGTATAAAACCCTTAAAAATGGCAGAAAATTCGTCTAGGGTTTCTCCTCACAAAGTTGCACACTAATGACTAAAAATTGCAAAACTATATATAGAGTTTAGTGGCTGACGGCGTCACGTTGTAGGAGGTGACGCCGTCACCTCGCCGTGGCTTGGGTTCCCGGATGGTCTTCCTGACGCCGTCCCTCTTTAATCCTCCAAAATCCGCTCTGGCCTATCAAGGGTTGACGCCGTCAGAATAGGGCTTGACGCCGTCTCTCTTTAGCTTAAACCGTGATGGCCTTGATCACCTTAAAGGGTGACGCCGTCAGACTTTCTTTTGTAAAACTCTCTGGCGCGTCACGTGTATTTGTCATATCCACCTCTTTTGCCAAGCCGTGACGCCGTCAGGAGCAATTCTTGACGCCGTCATGTGTACTTTTCCAGCAGCTTTGGAGACTTTGTCGTTTTCTTCACTTTTATGCTCCAAAAACGTCCAAAATGCTTCTTTTTCCATATTTCTTCTCCAAAGTACCTAAAATGACAAAAGGAACGATTTAGGGCAATATTTGATCAAATAAATACGATTTAGGGCTTAAATGACCCCCTAAAAGCGGTACACTTTTCGCTTCATCAAATACCCTTACACTTGAGATTTGCTTGTCCTCAAGCAAATGCGCTTTTATTCTAATCAAAATACAAGTTAGGGGTCATTTAACGCTAATATAAAAGTAATTACAACAAATAGTCGTTCCACTTTAATCATAATAAGCACGGAGATTACATACTAGCACCTCACAAGTAGTGTTTAGATACTCACATCTCTCAGGTGTCATCAAAATAAATCTCATAAATGAAAATGAATAATATCTCTCACTACCTGTCATAGCAAATAGATTACCATAGGCTTGGGAAAGGATCGAAAACCTTCTCCACTAGGCGTAAGCACCTAAGATAAACTATCAAAGAGGGCTTTTAAACGGGTTATAACGTTAGGTGTAGGGATATGATAAACACGGTTTTGTTGGATAAGGGATATTTTACTGGTGGCGAGTTAAAGATCTTGATTAATTACATGTACAATATGGCGTTGCTAAGCCAAGACTAGACTCGACTTAAGCTAATGAAAAAAAAATAACAAAAAGATAAAATAAACATAAAATGAAACGGGATGGTAGTCCGTATGTTTTTTCTACTTTTCTTTTTCTCATTTTTTTGTATTTTTCTTTATTTTTTCGATTTTTTTTTTTCATACACTCTTGCCCTACCATCCAAAATAATACATCATAGGGGCGTTGCATTCCCCCTTACACTTGAACTTTTACATAACTTTACAAATAACTATTCTAATGACTCGAATTAAGATAATCGAAACACTTGGAGTACTTTTAAAATATTTAGCACATATGGGGGTAATAATGTTGTTCTTCCCCATTACTCCATTACACTAGTACTTTACCCATGAGTCCCAATCGTCCCAAAACAATATGTACAAGGATATGCCTCGACTTAGCAACCATGTAATCAATTAGATAATTAACTAAGGGTTTAAACAAATGTTGTAACAATAATGCACTAAAAATGAGTGCATACAAGGTAGGCTAAGGCGATTTGGGTGTACATTTAAGTGGGGTGTAAACAAATTCTTCCTTTAAGTAAAATGCTTAAAGGTCGAAACGAAAAGATAGGCTCTGAGGGGTGTACTAGGGGTATCGTGTACTAAAAATGAGTACAACGCAAAGGGTGTGGGAGAATTACTTGACCAATGTAGCCAACGTAATTATAACAAAAACACAGGTGTAAAACAATGGGTTAATCCTAATGCATCTTATCATGTAGTAAATCTAACTACACGAATGTAGTCTCACTTTTGGCCTCGGAATGGTCCTATCGCAAGTTCTAGAATCTAAGTGCTACCGGTACACACATCATAGCATAAATGCTTTTCCTACCAATTCTAGGGGCGAACCTCACATATTTGGGGGTGGAAAATTTTTTAGTGGTACGGTTTTTGTGCTAGTCATATAACTCCTATCCGTGAGACGCTCATTAAGATCAAAGTTTCACTCCTATATGTTGTAAAAAAATTTAAATTTGGCACTAAAATTGCCCTAACAGGTATTTATCTCAGTTTTATTACACATCTACCATCAAACAAACAAAAATCAAGCGCAATTGCATTCTCTAAAGTATCGTACTTTACCCCCCCCCCCCCTTACACTTAAGATGAACATTGTCCCCAATGTTCAAATAACAAGATGTAAAAGTAACTAAGGTAAAAGAATGAAATCAAATACTCCCCTGATTCGTTTGGTGGATAAAGAGGTAACATGGTTAGATCTTCTTCCAAGGTAATGTTGAAGCTTCAAGACTAATGCATCGCCAAAAGCTAGATTCCACATACATTTCCTTGTCCAAAATAACCTGTTAAACCTGAGAAAACAAACACGAAAACCTGCATAACATCGGCGGGATAAATCTATATAAGGATATAATACTTTCTTTTGTAAAACTCTCTGGCGCGTCACGTGTATTTGTCATATCCACCTCTTTTGCCAAGCCGTGACGCCGTCAGGAGCAATTCTTGACGCCGTCATGTGTACTTTTCCAGCAGCTTTGGAGACTTTGTCGTTTTCTTCACTTTTATGCTCCAAAAACGTCCAAAATGCTTCCTTTTCCAGATTTCTTCTCCAAAGTACCTAAAATGCCAAAAGGAACGATTTAGGGCAATATTTGATCAAATAAATACGATTTAGGGCTTAAATGACCCCCTAAAAGCGGTACACTTTTCGCTTCATCAACTACAACAACCGAGTTCGACCCTCAACATTCAAGCCAGGTGAATATGTCCTTCGGTTAAACAGCGCAAGCAAGGCTGAGTAAGAAGGAAAGCTAGGGCCCACATGGGAAGGACCCTACATCATATCGGAAGCCTACAGCAATGGAGCCTACAAACTTGCAACACTTAAGGGAGAGGTCATGGATAGGACTTGGAATGGTACCAATCTTCGTAAGTTTTACATATAAGACTTACTATCATTAAAAGCACTCAGTTTGTTTTTTCAAATTCATATAACGCGTCCTTCTCACTTGGGGAAAGAAGCATTAATGGTAGGTGTCTTAGTTTTCATTTCTTAAAATGATGTAATTCTCCCTACCCACTTAATGATATAACGCATTTCCCTCAAATCTCTTATTTCGTTATTTACAACAAAGATTTGTTCAGCCAAGTACTTTACAAGTTTCAATGTCGAAGGATGAAGCAAGACACATGTCTTGTATGAAAATAACATCCATTACAATTCACATCAACTTTCCTATAAAGTCTTAGGGTATTCTAAGCCCTTCGCAACTTAAGGATAAAGACGGAGTGGGTCGCGACCCTCTGTCGCAGTCAAATTATACGATTGCAGAAAATCTTGGTTCAAAATACACACAATAAGGTTATAACCTTAGGTTGTATGTGTACATTTAATATAAGCGTAAGAGAAGAAAAGCATGACATTCAAAAAGGGACATTATCCCTTAAATGGTACTACTAAGACCATGCATGGTCAAAGCCATCAAAATGCTAAAACAATTGTTTGAGGCATGGGTCGAAGCCCAGCATAAAGCAAGGACAAATTGTTCAAACATGCAAACGCTTAACAAACATAATGGGACATTGTTCACAAAGGGTACAAGCCACCCTTAAGACTAAATTACTGCAAACATGGCAGCCATCATGCATTCTTCGAGAAATTGGGGTTCTTTGATGGGGACGAAGGCCTCACGGATGCAGTCTTCTTGGTAGGAGAGGGGGGCTGAACCTTCCTCGGTTTCCTTGCCAGGAGATCTTCTACTGTAGCTGAAGGGTCTTTGGTTGCTTCGGTGAGGAAAGGATATTCTGCTGTAGTGAACGCATTGCCAGCATTATTATACTCTTGCTCAGAATTCGGACGATAGTAAGGTATCTCCGACAAAACCACAGGTTTCTTTGTTTGAGCAATTTCTTCCAATGTAGTACATGTACCATAGAAAAGGGTCGCGTTCACCAGCCTCCCAATGACTTCCCCCACCTCATCACTATGCACAATTCCATGGCAACATGAGGAACAACCTTCGAGACCACCTCAGCTTTATCCTTCTTTAATTTCTCACATTGGAGTTTATGTTCATCAATCTCCTCGCAAAGCTGGACATCCTACTCAACCAACCTAGCCTTTTCGTCTTCGAGACCTGCACATGTGGAATTAAGTGTTGTAATTTGTGCCCTATATCGAGACACCTTAGCCTCCTCTACCTGCAATCTCTCACAAGATTCCCTCAACTATCTCTCGAGACTATTGATTTTCATTCGCATATCTTGGACAATTGGATTCTTCTCTAAATCCTCCAATGCTTCTTTGCACTTAGCTTCCAATTTAGCATACTGACGATCCCTGTCCTTCTCTTTGGCTAAAATGGCATCCATTTTACCTCTCACAGCCACCACTGTTTGCACCAATTCCCTTGTTTGAGAGTTAAGATGATTATCCAAAATAGCCTGTCTAGCATAGCTCTTGGAATGGAAGTTACAAAGTTCCTCCATTGACATATTGTCCAAAATCCCTTTCCAGCTGGGAGGTGTCATCTTGTCAACCAATTGGTGACATGCAAGGGCACTCGGAAGCTCCTTCATATCAGGCAAACCTGCGAAAAATATAACAGTCAGCTATATGAAGTATGGTATCCATTATGCATGAAAAATTTCCACTTACTAGGAGTTTGATCGTCGAGAATCTTTAGGGCGGTAGGTACGAAGGTTTTAGCATGGGAGCTTTTGGGTTTAACCGTTCTCGTCGAAGGGGTCGGAAGAGATAATTTCCTTTTCGGAGGGGTTTTCACAGACATAGCTACTCTTCCTTTCCTACTCTTCTTGTCTGATATGCCGGAGGACCGTGCGAGCCTCGATTGAAATTCCTTGATAAGGGGATCATCAGAATCTGCCACATTTTCCACAAAGTGTGGGGTCTCTTCATCGTTAACTGATATTGATGGAGAGCCTACTCCATAGCTCACATTTTTTGGATCTTGGGGGATGAAACTAACTTCTCTGTTACCACGGGCAACAACAAAATTTCTGAATGTCATTCCTGCAGCAACAAAGGAGAAAAGATAAATATCAGCAGATAAGTTATTTACTCTATTCAAATAGATATATACATACTTTTCCCTTGACACATTATCTCAGGTTTCATCGGATAGCCTTCCCAATTATCAATGATGCCCGCCATATAAAGAACCGGCTTAGGAAATGTTTGAACATCAAAAGGGTGGCGTGCCAGACGCTGATAGAGGGGATTGCTCCTTATATGATATGGTAAAGGATCATCAAAGCGTTTCTCGTCAAACCGGAATGCTTTATCTAGTAAGGCTGGATATTTTAAAGGTATGATCGTGTTTTGTACATAAAAGAACAAGCCTTTCCATTTTCTTATATTGGCAAAGGGTTTAGCAATTAAACAAGGCACATCATACTCACATCTCTTGGACAAGGTTATCCAATCACCACCCGGGAAAAGGTTGATGAACCCTCTAAGAACAGTCAGAGTCGGTTCATAGCCATAAGCTTTGCACACAACAATGTATGTGGTCAACTTGGCTAGGCCAAATGGATTCAACCTTGAAATATGTACTTGATAATATTGTAAGAATTCTAGGATTAAGGGATGAATAGGAATCCTAAAGTTGGATTCCGTAAATGCATAAACATAAAGCCCCACATACTCAGGTGGAGCATCAAAAATATTTTGGTTTTCGTTTGGAAGAATCACTTTAAACTCCCTAGGTATGGGGTATTTTCCGAGAAATTCTGTCAAAGCCTGCTTTGATAGAGTACATTTTTGCTCCCTAATAATTCTTTTGCCGCCATGCTCATCTTGAACTAGAAACTATGAGAGCAAAAGGACAAAGGATCGGAGAGGAAAAATTACCTTTAAGCTCAACCGAAGCACAAAGCACAGTGTTGTGTATGTGTATTTTGGGCGCAAAAAGTGATATAGGGTTAGGATCATGAAGGGTTTATGTATATCATTTGTAGCTTTATCCTAGCCATCCACGTGCAGTTATAATCCGAGACATATATGGACTCTAGGTTGTTTTAAAAATTTTGAAAAGATGTTTGTGGTTACCGAAATCTTAGCTGCTGTAGCATTGGGTGGTAGTTGCATATTTATTAGCCGCATTTATTGCGCAAAGTCTGTTTAAGCACTTATCCTTCTTCGTACGAATTTGTGACGAAAGGGATAGAGTGTAGAATGTTTTTTGAGTCGAATGCAATTTATACTCGTACGTATATATCACTTTCGACTGGGGGGCTTGATGATGTACCCTCCGAATGGGTCGAAGGACTCCCCTTCGAGCCTGTGTGAAGTCCTCTCTTCGGAGGCCCAGGTTAATCTCCTTAACACATTTCATTGGTGTAAAACCATTCATCTATGAAGTGGTTACCATGTGGGAATCCGCCAATCGAAGCCTTAAGCCCTTCGGGGTATCTCCTACGAAGGAACTACAACGGAGAGCTACCTTGACCTGGTCATACCCACGTCTCCTCTTCCTTTAGGCTTTCCCGCCAAAACAGAGATCGTGGGCTACAAAGCCCTAGCGGTTACCACAAATCATGGGACGCCCCCATGATCTCCGAATCAAGTGCAACCGCCCTCTAAGGCCTATTTCTCCCCTATAAATAGCTTAGACAGGCCAGAATCATGGTAACGTTAACTGAACTCCAACTTAACTCTCTCAACTTACCTCAAACTTACCATTATACATACTTACTCGCACGCCGGAGGCGGTTCGCATGGTCCATCCCCTGCGCAATCACTTAACGTAGTGTTTTAGTATTTCTTATTTCAGGTTAAAGACAAGCTTGGCGCAACCTCAACACCCCATAAATCCTTTGATCATCATTGAAGGCCTGGTTGTGCAATTTATTGTACAATAAATGGGTATGAGAAATCAGAACGATTTAGTGATGAAATTGAAGTGGGTTAAAAAGATTTTACCTTACAAAAGGTTAAAATTTTGGACTAAAATTGTTTTAGGTAAACTGTGCCGCTTTCACCTTTCAAATCTCCAACGTGTCAGGTTAAAGAAACATACCTCAAAATATACATTCAAGGCTATATAAAGCTGATCATTCAAAGATCTTAAGTGATTGCATTTTTCCAGGTTTCAAATTCAAAAAATTGATTAAGTGCAATATGTTGTGTTGGTGAAGTCCATATCAGAATGGTCACTATCTCGATAAGTTTTACTGATTCACAATACCATGATTGAACTTCGGTGTCATAAACGATAACATGTTTATCAATATAGTAATGATTTACGTATTTATGAACCAGCTCCTGAATTTTAGAGCAAATAAGTAATCCATCATTGGCATACGGGTAGCCTTCGATGACCAGCCTTAGTCCATGTGGCTTTGTCTCATCAGGTACTACATTCATCTGCAACTCATAGCTCCTTCGTTTATTAATTTTTTGTTCAATGGTATGTTTACGGTTTACCTCTGTGTTAAATTTGAAGGGATGTCTTCTATGTCAAAGTATTAGCAACCACGATAGCAGGTACCGATTATGCAATTTAACAACCAGATGCAATGAACTAAGGTTCCGATCCCTGGCTATATTTCTGTTTTTATTTTAGCGCCTACACGCGCTTCCAATGTATCTGCAGTGGTTTTTAATACAGATAACACATGTAACATTTTCTTTCTACTTTGCTTCGTTACTATTTCTTATGTTCGTTGTCTTATCACATATGCACTAAATCATTTTGAATGCAATTACGTTTTTCACAGTTAAAAGGACAGAAAGAGCCGTCCCAACTTCTTCCACAGCTAACGAGAGGCATTCCTATATGCGCCCAGGTATTGTAAATACTTTCTTTTTCTGTGTTTAAACTATACTTCTCATCCATTGTTGGATCCCATTCGTCTGATGGTCACTATTCTCAGTAGAAGGAAAAATAAAACCAAAGATTGAAATTTTTTGACAACCAGTATGATGCAAATGGTGAAAATGTTATGAACATGTCAAAGTGGTAATAAGCCGCAAAGTGTATTTTAAATGCATAGAACCTGCTAAATCCTACTTCGGTTAATATATTTGGTTATTCGTGTAACAATATAGTTTTATTATAAGTATTTTAAATAAGGGTCATAAAAGTGTTTGTGGTTTAAATCCACTGTGACATGTATTAGAGTATACTCATTTTGGCCGCACCTCTATTAATTTCAGATATGATATACAAATATATTGAGCCATGAACTGATGAACCTGTAAGGTTCTTTTGTGAGATGCTTTGGTATTCTTATGATCATAGTTTTGCGGCTGATTTTTTGACCAGTTGCTTCTAATAATTTCCAGATGAACAACCAGTTATGTCTGGAGAAGAGAGCAAGCGGTATCAGCTGGTGTCTCTTTACAAGCCAGGTGGTCCTGCTCTTGCCTTTGAGTCTGTGGTCCAGGTCAGTAACTTTAGTATATGAATTACCATCCTTGAGGTTCTACAATATTTGATAAACTTAGGATATCTTTGAAGCACACGAAACATACAAAGTAGAGCTGTAGAGGTGAAAACTTAGCCTGGTGAACACATGTTGGGTAATAGGTTGTAACGTGTTTGGGTAAATAGGTCATTGTTAAAATGTGGGTCAAGCATTTAAGCTGACCAATATCACTTTTCTAACTTTTTTGTATTAAAAGGTTTACATTGTTTTATTGTGTTGACATATTATTAGAAACAAATATATTAAATTAGAAGTGGTAAGATGAGAAAAATGGGCAGATTGGGCAATGATGAGTGTCTAAATACTCATCATTTCTGTCACATTTTATCTGCAAAAACATTTAAAAACATGCAGATATGCTTCAAAATACTGAAAATATCATAAAATGTGTTTTTATATGACTCAGGAACAAAAAGATTGAAAACAAGTGAAAAACGAACAAAGTTTGCATAATTGTCACTTTCAGTCCCTGGAGTTTCACAAATTGGCAGATTTAGTCCCTGAAGGTTTAAAATGAAAGAAAAGTCAACTTTAGTCCTTGGGATATCAAACATATTCACTTTTAATCCCTGGATGAAAGTTTTCTAAAAATGACAACTTTTACCCCTCAAGTTTCAAAATTGGCAAAACTAGTCCTCGGGTATTTAAAAATTGGAATTTATCAAATATTACCCTTGTGCTATTTATAATTGGCAAAATAAACTCTTTTGATAACTTTGGAAAATTGTCTACTCACACCCTTCAAAATTCAGAAATTACAAGATTGGTCCTTGTGTTTAACTAAAACCAAAATCCGGACCCTATCTATAAACTAAACCCAACCCTTAAATAAAATACCCAACCCAATCCAAATCCTTTATAACCCAAGCCCAATCCCAAAACTAATAACCCGGCCCACTCACCCTTAGTTAATATCAGGGTCAAACTCATGTTTGACCCGTCTCCTTCCTCACAACCCCGCCAAAACCACCATCACCCACAGTTCTCTGCAATACCACCCCCCATCCTATCCCACTTACCTAACAAAACAAGGAACATTAAATGCTTCTTCTCCACCTCCCCAAAATGCCTTAAATGCAAAAACCTGCTCGAATCCACTATCTCTATTTTGGCGCCAATTTTCATTTGAATGGCTGAGATTGATTTGAAGCAATCCAAGGGTGCAGAAGAGCTCAGAGATGTCGACTAAGGATTTCCCAGCATAATTTAGTATATATAGATCAATGTAATAGGAAAAAAAAGTAGTAGTTAATTTTTATTAAATCGTATTTTACTTAATTGTCTTTCTTATTTGTAATTTTCAATTCCAGTCATCAATATAAGTCATTTACAGTCATTTTGATCTCATTTTATTGTATCTTGCATTTAATTTCAGTCACTTTACAATTTCAAGCTTAACTATAATTTGTATTAAGTTAAATGTTATTTGGAAAAGCTTGTTATCTGTTTACATAAGCTTATATAAGCTAATTATAGCTTACTGTGAGCTTGTGTTAGTTTAAATCAGTTCTAAACCAAGAAATTCAAGAAAGTCAATGAAAGTCAACCTGGTGGCCATTAAGCTGTTCTAGGTGATATAAGCTGATCTTGGAGGATTTTCTGGGTTTTCTATCTTGTTTCTGACAAGCTAGATTGGTTCTAGTCCTAGTTCTCTCAGTTCCATAGCTACCTCAGTTGTAAGCAAATTTCTATATTTTGCATCATTTCTCAAGTTACTGTATAAACAGCTTATTAATAGCTTATTATTGTGATTCCATGCTTATTAATAGTTTGTAGTTGTATCTCATCAATCTAATCAGTTTTAAAAAGCATTTGTTTCTGTTTTACTTAAAATCAGTCAAAAAGCCAAAAAACAGTCTTACATAGTATAAGTTGCTTAACTGATTATTTTTGTTTCAAAGTTGTTATTGATAGTTAAAATAAGTTAATATAACCATAATATATCAGAATCCATAGTTAGAAAAACCATATTTAGTTTAAAATCCAAAACAGACACCTAAAGGGGTGTTTGGTTTAAGCAGGTCAACTGGTCAAACTTGTGTGTTACTGTTGATTGACCATAAGCCCAACTTTGTTCAAGCTTATTTTGGTCCTTATAAGCTATTTCCAGATTCTGATTTAGCCATATAGTAGGAAATCAAGTTTTTAGCAGCCCTTGGTGAAATCAGACCTGAAAAAGGTCCAAATAAGCCAATATTAGCAATGACCTCATTTGACCCTTGTTCTTGGTTTTTCTGAGTCCATTGTGATCTATATTGAGTAGTTACAAAAGGTGGTTTGAAGCAATTTGGCTTGTGCTACTCAGAACAGCCCTGCACATCAGCACTCAGTATATACTGAGTGCTTTTGGCTGCTGATCTCACCTGATTTCTGGCCTATCCACATAAGCTCAGGCCTAGATTTTTAGTTTTCTGGAAAGCTCATACTACTAGCTAACTTTTGCCCCCAATAGTTTGCATCTCAGAACTTATTTGAACTGCTTTAATTGCCCTGCAAATTGGCAATTTTCTGAGTTTTCTGTGTGAACTTTGCTACTGCTTATCTTCTATTCAGCTTAATTCATAGTGCTTATTTGTGTTTCTAAGTTGTTTTGTGTTTATTTAAGTATATTAAACTTGTTCTGAGCATTTGGTTGAGTTTTGTGCTTATTAGCTTATTTTTAGCTTATTAGCCCAACTGCTTATCTGCCCATCTGCTTATCTGTGCTTATTAAACTTTTGATTTTATTTTTCATAGCTTTTAAATATTATTTTAGACTTATCCTGAATTTTTCAGATTTTTCTAAAGTCATTTAATATTTTTAATCTTTTTTATTAGTTTCTATTAGTAATAAAATCATAATAAATAGAAAAATAATCAGAAAAATATAAATCTAATTTTTATAATTTTCTTTTGTCATTTTTAATCCAAGAAAAATATAATATCATTTTTAGACCTTAAGAAAAACCAAAAATAGAAAAATAGTGATAGCTTCTATTTAATAGAATTTATCTTTTTAAATTTTAATTAAGTAAGTTTCATTTTTATAATTTTCTTAGCTTCTATTTACTTAATAATATTTATAGAAAAAGTTTTAGAATTTTCTTTGTTCATTTAGTATTTTTTATAAATTTAAATAGTTTAATAAGTAATTAAATAAATAAATAATTAATAATAATTAAATAAAAAGTAAAAAAATATATAATTTAAGTTTTTAAATAAATTTTTAGTCATTTTACATTTTTAGGTTTTAAATTTCATATATTTCAGTTTTAGTCCCATTTTAGTTTCCCCGTTACGCGTTTTCAGTTTAGTTTATTAAATCGCGTTTAATTTTCTTGTGCATATTTGTTTTAATTTGTTATTTAGAATTGTTAAAAAGCAAAAATCAAAAATATCCAATCACATCAGTCACTCTAATCCTAGCTTTTCACAGTTGGCCCATTCACACCTCGTTGGGAAACGATTCGGGTAATTACTTACCTGTCTTCACACTACACACGAACGTGAGTTTTTGCAAGTATCCTTTTTCACAAAGGGGTAATTTGTAATTATTCACGCGTATCCGTCGTTGCATAATATTTATATCTATTTAGCACGGATCAAATTTTGGCGCCGCTGCCGGGGAGGTGTGCTGCGACAGTTGTGTAAGTTTTAGCGATTAGTGATTCGAGATCCTTCTTTCAAGAAGTTCCTATTTCCCAAAAACAATATAAAATACAAAAATATTTTTCTTTTCTTTTCTATATATATTATTATTATTATCATCATATAAAAAATAAAAACACCAAAAACATTTTCCGTTTTCTTTATTTAATAAATAACCAATAAAATTAACCATCGAGAACCAAGACTGAGTACTACCTAACTGGGGGTACGAACATAATAAGTTCCCAAACCAAAGATTTAAAACTTGCCTTTGTATCACTTGCGAATATCGGCTCACCTTTGATTGATAAACAAACTATAACGGAGGTTTAAGGATAGTCTGACATTAAATTGTCGGACTGAAAGAAGCGGGTTTTTAAGGAGCATTAATTGCCCACCTTCGCTTCTCCGCCACTCTGTGCGTTTATCTTTTAGAGAGCTACCGTACGCTTGTTGATTATTGGTTTAAGTTCACTTGTGTTTTTTCTCGATCTTGATTTTAATTGGAAATTTTGCTGAAAGTGCATGCGCACTCGTTCTTCTAGGTCATCAAGCCCTTTTCGTGAGCTTGGAAACATACCTCGAAGACGTCGGAGACGTTCTGCTCCATCAGTCGTACCCGAGATACGGACTGATCCCGAAACCCCTATCATCATGGCAGAAGACCGTCCTATGAATGAGCTTCTCCAAGCTCCCACCAATGGGTACGGAGATGCCATTGTTGTTCCAGCCATCGTGGCTGAGAATTTTGAGCTTAAGACTGGGTTAATAAACCTGGTAACCCAGCGGCAATTCTATGGCTTTGACAGGGACGATCCTCAAGATCACATTAGATGGTTCAATAAAATCACATCTACCATCAAATGCAAAAGTGTCCCAGAGGAATCAATAAAACTTCTTCTTTTCCCGTTTTCCATCGATGGGGCAGCCCGAATTTGGCTTGACAAACAACCCCCTCGATCGATAACAACATGGGAAGATTTGGTTCAGAAATTCGTGAATGAATTCTTTCCTCCTTCTAAAACCACGTATCTGAAAAATGAAATCATGAAATTCTCGCAACGGTTTGATGAACCATTTGGAGAGGCATGGGATCGTTTCAAAGAATTGCTCCGCAAATGTCCTCATCACGGTTTCACCGATTTGATGCAAATGGACACTTTCTACAATGGGTTAAACCCATCTGACCAAGATTCTCTTAATGCCTCAGCTGGAGGTAATTTTCTGAGCAAATCCACTAAGGAAGCCATTGCACTCATTGAAAATAAGTCAAAGGTCAGCACTGCACGAGCCAGACCATATAATTCTCAGGCTAGTGCTGGTCCTTCTACTTCATCTCCCGTGAGTCAGTCCAGTACTGATACTCAGCTTGCTGAACTCACGAAGGTTATTCAAGCTTTGGTTTTCTCCACACAAAAGAAAGAGTCCGCTCCACAAACTTCTCACACTGCTGAAATCAAAAAGGTAGAAGTTTGTGTTACTTGTGGTGGTCCTCACGCTTACTACAATTGTACTGCCACCGATGGCAATGCATTCGAAGTCAAAGCTTTAGCCGGATCTTCCAATCAAGGAGGTGGCCAATACCATCCTCAAGTGGAAACAAATTACCGTGCTAGCAATCAGCATGGACCACCCGGCTTTCCTTCTCCTAATAATCCAAATAGGAATAATCCTAATCAGCAAAGAGGGCAAAACACGCAGAATCAATATCATGCCCCGAACAATCAATACCCACCCCATAGGGGTAATCAAGGGTATTCAGCTCCTAATTCCCAAAGACCTCTCTCGAGTGAACTTGATAGCTACATCAAGGTTAATGAGACCAATATGAAGGCAATGCAAAATCAAATCTCTAATTTGAAGAATGAATTTCAGTCCGCAATACACAAGCAAGGAACTGAGCTTTCAAACAAAATCGATCATTCTCAAAGCGAAGTTAAAAATATGTTTGCCAGTCTCATGGACCATCTTAATCCACCTTCTACCTCGGGAGGTCTCCCAAGTAACACTGTTGTCAACCCAAGGGGTGAACTCAAAGCTGTCACTACATGTAGTGGTAAAGCTCATGATGGACTCAAGGTGATAAAGGACCCGGTACTGCCCACTAACAATGGAAGTGCTAAATACGTCCAACCCTCGGTCATCCAAAAATCTACACCCACAATTGCTCCTCAACCGTCAAGAATAGATCCTACTCTATCACGATTTACGGTTAAAAGTTTGTCAACCAAACTTAGTGAGCAAAGAACAGCCAGATATTATTCCGAGATGCTCAATGCTGTTCCTGTCAGTGTGCTTGATGACAGTGATGATGATGAAGATACCACTTTCGTCAAAGCTATCACCACTCGGAGTGGTGCTGCTTATGAGGGGCCCGCTGGCCCTATTCCTCCTCCGTTGTTTGAAATGGAAAAAGAGACGGAGGATACTGTTAAGATTCCTGAAGTCCATCCTCCGGGTGTCCCGAAAAAGAGATCCAAACCAGGAGTTGTCTTTGAAACTGTTGAGACTCCTGAAGTCATTGCCCCTAAATCCAAACCCTACATTCCTTACCCATCGCGCTTAAATGAGCAAAAGCTCCGTGAAAAAGCTAGTCAACAAATGGACAAGTTCTTTCAAATCTTTAAAGAATTACATTTTGACATAAGTTTTGCGGATGCTATCATTCTGATGCCTAAGTTTGCATCAACAATCAAACACTTATTAAGCAACAAGGAAAAGCTTATTGAAATGGCTAAAACTCCGTTAAATGAAAACTGCTCAGCGGTTATCTTAAAAAAGCTTCCGGAGAAGCTTGGAGATCCTGGAAAGTTTCTACTACCTTGTGTATTTCCAGGGATGGTTGAATGCTATGCCTTAGCAGATCTAGGTGCAAGCATCAACCTGATGCCTCATTCAGTATGGAAGAAACTTTCTCTTCCGGCTCTTACTCCTACCTGCATGACTCTTGAGCTTGCAGATCGAACCATATCTCATCCATGCGGCATTGCCGAAGATGTGTTTGTGAAAGTAGGAAAGTTCCACTTTCCAGCTGACTTTGTGGTTGTTGAATTCGACGCAGATCAAAAGGTTCCTCTAATTCTTGGAAGAGGATTCCTAAAAACGGGCCATGCTCTTATTGATGTATTTAAGCATGAGATCACCTTGCGTGTGGATAAGGAAGCTGTTACCTTTAACCATGATCAAACTTCGAGGTACTCCTCAAATTATAATTCTGCATCGGTTAACCGAATAGATGTCATTGACATTGCTTCAGAGGAGTACTCTCAAGAAAGTCTAGGTTATTTTCATAATTCTGTGAGTGGTAATCCCACCACATCTTCTCTACCTATCATTTCTGACTCTTCCCCTTCTCTCCCTCCGTTTGAGGGAAGTGATTCCAATTTGGAAGAGCTCGAGGCTTTTCTCAAGTGTGATTCATTTCTGGAAGGAATTGATAACGCCGAGATTGATCTGGAGGGAGATATTCTTCTTCTTGAGAAATTGTTAAGTCAGGACAATTCTCCTCCTCTCCCTCCCGTTGAACTTCATAATGAGAAAACTGACAAATTTCCTGAGATCAAGTTTAAGGACTTGCCTCCTCCACTTGAAAATGCAATTCTTGAGGAGGAAGTTCTTATCTTAATTGCTATTCAGATCTCTCATCTTCCCTTCACCTACCCGGTGATTTCCCTATCTTTCACACATTCGGGAGTGAGGATATTACTTTTGACCCCGGCATTGTCCATCTAACATTGGTTTAAATGCCGGATTTATCTCATCGGTGTGGAACTTTCTTATGCTCAATTGGTTATCCAAGCATCTTGAATGAAAGTCCGATAGAGATGGTTTCTTCCACTTACTTCCCCATGAACCAATGAATTCGGGGTCGAGTCAAGCTAGCGACTCGGTTAATAAAAACAGTAGCAAAATATGGGTTTTCACCCATGTCTCACCTAAGTGTGGGGGAGATGCCCCACATGTTGTAAATATGTAATTTCAAAAAAAAAATGTGTGTATATAAAATAATGGCTATTAGTATTGCCTTTTCACGTTCTAAGTGTTGGTTTAACAACCGGTATTTTGAATATTGAGGGCAATATTCAGTTCTAAGTGTGGGGGGGAATTCTAGCGAATTTGATCAAATGTACCATCTAGTACCCCCATTTTAGCCAAAATTTTAAAATTTTTTCTCACTTAGAACGCAATAAATGGTTATCAGTCCGCCATGTCTAACCCACATAAGGATTGGCTAATCCGAGAGCAAACGGATCTTGGTAAAGATATATCAAATCCGTTTATGGCTTGCAATTTGCCCAAAATTGTATGGTATTCAACTCACCATATCCTTATAAGTGAAGAGTTGGCTAGCCCGCAAGGTTATGGCTTGTGGTTAAGGCAGTAGAAAAACCATGATTGGTAATCAGCTCTTCAAAGATAATAGTTGTAATTTATCTAAGAGTTGGCTAGTCCAGAAGCAAACGGCTTTTGGTAAAGACAAATCAAAACCGTTGACAGCTGATGGTTTGCTCAAAATCATTTGGTTATCATTGTACCAAAGTATCACATACTAAAACATTGGCTACTCCAGAAGTAATGGCTTTTGGTAAAGAGAAAAATCCATTAAAGCTTCATAAAAGATTGCTAGGGACTAGCAATAGTTTAGTGTGGGGGATTGATGAGTGTCTAAATACTCATCATTTCTGTCACATTTTATCTGCAAAAACATTTAAAAACATGCAGATATGCTTCAAAATACTGAAAATATCATAAAATGTGTTTTTATATGACTCAGGAATAAAAAGATTGAAAACAAGTGAAAAACGAACAAAGTTTGCATAATTGTCACTTTCAGTCCCTAGAGTTTCACAAATTGGCAGATTTAGTCCCTGAAGGTTTAAAATGAAAGAAAAGTCAACTTTAGTCCTTGGGATATCAAAGATATTTACTTTTAATCCCTGGATGAAAGTTTTCTAGAAATGACAACTTTTACCCCTCAAGTTTCAAAATTGGCAAAACTAGTCCTCGGGTACTTAAAAATTGGAATTTATCAAATATTACCCTTGTGCTATTTATAATTGGCAAAATAAACTCTTTTGATAACTTTGGAAAATTGTCTACTCACACCCTTCAAAATTCAGAAATTACAAGATTGGTCCTTGTGTTTAACTAAAACCAAAATCCGGACCCTATCTATAAACTAAACCCAACCCTTAAATAAAATACCCAACCTAATCCAAACCCTTTATAACCCAAGCCCAATCCCAAAACTAATAACCCGGCCTACTCACCCTTAGTTAATATCAGGGTCAAACTCATGTTTGACCCGTCTCCTTCCTCACAACCCCGCCAAAACCACCATCACCCACAGTTCTCTGCAATACCACCCCCATCCTATCCCACTTACCTAACAAAACAAGGAACATTAAATGCTTCTTCTCCACCTCCCCAAAATGCCTTAAATGCAAAAACCTGCTCGAATCCACTATCTCTATTTTGGCGCCAATTTTCATTTGAATGGCTGAGATTGATTTGAAGCAATCCAAGGGTGCAGAAGAGCTCAGAGATGTCGACTAAGGATTTCCCAGCATAATTTAGTATATATAGATCAATGTAATAGGAAAAAAAAGTAGTAGTTAATTTTTATTAAATCGTATTTTACTTAATTGTCTTTCCTTATTGTAATTTTCATTTCCAGTCATTTACAGTCATTTTGATCTCATTTTCTTGTATCTTGCATTTAATTTCAGTTACTTTACAATTTCAAGCTTAACTATAATTCGTATTAAGTTAAATGTTATTTGGAAAAGCTTGTTATCTGTTTACATAAGCTTATATAAGCTAATTATAGCTTACTGTGAGCTTGTGTTAGTTTAAATCAGTTCTAAACCAAGAAATTCAAGAAAGTCAATGAAAGTCAACCTGGTGGCCATTAAGCTGTTCTAGGTGATATAAGCTGATCTTGGAGGATTTTCTGGATTTTCTAGCTTGTTTCTGACAAGCTAGATTGGTTCTAGTCCTTGTTCTCTGATGAAGCGAAAAGTGTACCGCTTTTAAGGGGTCATTTAAGCCCTAAATCGTATTTATTTGATCAAATATTGCCCTAAATCGTTCCTTTTGTCATTTTAGGTACTTTTGAGGAGAAATCTGGAAAAGGAGGCATTTTGGACAT
The DNA here is from genome assembly GCA_021014915.2 of Artemisia tridentata subsp. tridentata. NCBI lineage: Eukaryota > Viridiplantae > Streptophyta > Magnoliopsida > Asterales > Asteraceae > Artemisia > Artemisia tridentata. Next base: position 360,139,698 of record CP139506.1, read on the forward strand.
TTTTGGAGCATAAAAGTGAAGAAAACGACAAAGTCTCAAAATCGGCTAAAAGTTACCTTTGACGGCGTCAGGATCCTCTCCAGACGGCGTCACGGCTTGGCAATAAAATGGTGGATGTGAAAATTACTCATGATAAGCCAGTGAAATCTGCATAAAATTCAGACGGCGTCACGCTTTAATATGATCAAGGTCGTCACGGCTTAATTTAGAGAGGGACGGCATCACGCATAATCCTGACGGCGTCAAGCCTTGATAGGCCAGAACGGATTTTGGAGAGCTAAAGAGGGACGGCGTCAAGAAGGTCATCCGGGAACCCTAAAAGCGGCGAGGTGACGGCGTCACACTCCATAACGTGACGCCGTCAGATCTAAAAATCTTATATAGTTTTGCAATTCTTTGTCATTAGTGGGGAACTTATTGTGGAACTTATTGGGGAACTTTGTGTGTGAAAACCCTAGGACGATCTTGGCAGCTCTTTCAAGGCTTTTTGCCTTGAGATCTTCCATGTTACATTGAAGATAAGTTATCAATTAATCATTCAATATGTCTATGTGTTGTTTGATTCTATCTTGTTCTTGTCTTTTGTTTAACATGCTAGGCTAGATTTATCTTGTGTTTGCTTAGATCTAATGAAACCTAGCTATTGATTATTGGTTATTAGTGTGTTGTTAGTTGTATTGGATGATTGTTCATCTATGTTAGGCTTAAGAAAACTGGCTAACTTCCTATTCGGTAACTTGCTTGAACGTCTTAAGAAACATGAACCAATGCGTACTAAAGGTTTTTATGGTTGTATTTAATGCACAAGCGAATTCTAGTGATCCCATGTTAGGAGCTTCCTAGCCGGCTCGACATAGGAGTGAAGTAGGAGCTTGTAGAGTTGGGGAAGTACGTACGCCACCCCACGAATGGTATTAAGGAATACACCCATCATCCACACAACTAATACACACTAATCAACCGGTAAAAGATAGTTAGGGAGTAAGGAAATCTAAGTAAACACATTTCCCTCCACATAAGTTTTCACCAACCTTTTCATTTTCTGTTATTTTATTTTATTTGCATTTGTAGTAACTTGGGTTAGTTGACTAGCAACTAATTCCGCCCACTCTTTCAAACCCGAGATTTTACTTGCTTTCATAAAAATATAAAATATAAAAAAGAATCTTCTCTCACCCTTAGACCTATTAGAGTAGTTTTTCACACCTAACGAACACTATTCCCTGTGGAGAACGATCAATCCCTCGTACTTACCACTACACTATACTACATCGGTCAGGTACACTGCCTGGTGGGGTTGTAAGCCTCTTGAGATCCCTCGAGAGGTAAAACCTGTTGTAAGGTTGCAAAACCACGCATCAAGTTTTTGGCGCCGCTGCCGAGGAATAGTTATTGTTTAGGTTGAATATTTATTTTATAGGTCTACTCACTAGATTCCTTTCTAGTGAGATTTTTATTTTATTTTTCTAGGATTTTCTTTAGTCTATCTACTTTCTTTGTGTGTTTGTTCGTAATTGGTTCGTCACTATGGATAGGGAGTACCGGCTTTTGAGAATTAGGGAAAACGTCTTGCAACGTAATAGGAAAGAGAGGGAGATTAAGGCATTCAATGAGCTTGATGAGTTAATTGATAGAGAGAAGAGACTCGCCCGCCTTAGCACGAGTAGTGAGATTGAGCTTAGAGATGACTTAAGGTTAGTTCACAATTCCTTACCAATTCTAGAAGGATTAAGTCACCATAAGTTTATCTTTAAATGTCCTTGCCCCGCTAAAAATCGTAAGTACCCATGGATTAGAAAGGGGGGTTATTTTAATGTGAAGGTTCCATGCATGATTGGTCACATGTTTAGGGAGCATACCTATATTGATCTCAAGGCACCAATGAATTTCATGTCTAGGCTTTACTATAACTGGATCATGAGCAATGAGCTGAACCCTAGACAAGACCCGTATGACCCCAATCAGATGTGCAATTTTGTAGGTATAGCAAGAGGTTTACACGTCTTTATTGTAGATTTCGTTTACCAATGTGATTTTGTGATCCTAGAAGATATAAGGGGGATTATAGACCCGTATTTAGGCGAGATAGTTTTAGGAGAACCCTTCATAAGAACGTCCCAAGCAATTTATGATAAGGATGAAGGTAGTGTTACGTTCTCCAGCGAAATAGGATGCATCAAGTACCTGATGCCCCATAATATGTCTCGTTTCTCTAAGTTCGAACCAAAATTTAAGGGCATTAAGGTCTTTGATGTCGATAATATCCCAGCACTCGAGGTTGATAACGATAACCAAGGAAGGGCTAGAGTTAAGTATTCGATGTGTTTGGCCTTAGGTCCGGAATACAAGTGGGATGAAAGAGTGATACAAAGCTTTAAAACCACATTTTTTATGCGGAAGAGAAAAACATAGAACCCGTGACTTTGAGTCTAGCTACAAGACTCGTTAATAAAGAAAAGCGCTTCTTGGGAGGCAACCCAAGCTTTATTTGCTTTGTGTGTTTATTTAATTGTTTGTTTGTTTTTATTTGTTTCCGTATGTATGTCTAAATTTTATTATTATTGATTCATGTTCAAAACTAAATTGTGAAAATGCTTTATTTTGTTTTTAACTTCGTCTTAACTACATATAAAGGTATTTTGCAAAAGATAAGTGTAAGGGAAATCTAAATCGGTTTATTAGAACACAAATGAACATGAATCATAATAATATTAAATTAACATACATATTAGTATTTGTTTGAGTCAAATGCTTGTATCGAGTCATAATGATGTTTTGCAGGATTTCCAGGAAGTAAGGTATAGGTTTTTCCAAAAATTTTCCGGAAACGTAACATGAGAATTCTGTCAGATTGTTTCTGACGGCGTCAGGATTTACAACCTGACGGCGTCAGGTTTAATTTTCTGAAAATTTTTGAAAGTTTTGTTTTCATAAAAAGTTTTTATTAAATCTATAACTTATAATCTCCAGGAATCTGCAAAGTTATCATTCCACAAGCATTATATCCTTATATATAGATTTATCCCGCCGATGTTATGCAGGTTTTCGTGTTTGTTTTCTCAGGTTTAACAGGTTATTTTGGACAAGGAAATGTTTTGGATCAAGCTTTTGGCGATGCATTAGTCAAGAAGCTTTTACATTCTCTTTGGAAGAAGATCTAACCGTGTTACTTCATTATCCACCGAGCGAATCAGGGGAGTATTTGATTTCATTCTTTTACTTTTTTCTTTTACATCTTGTTATTTGAACATTGGGGACAATGTTCATCTTAAGTGTAAGGGGGGGGGGTAAAAGTACGATTAGAGAATGCTCTTACGCTTGATTTTTGTTTGTTTAATAGTAGATGTGTAATAAAACTGAGATAAATACCTGTTAGGGCAATTTTAGTGCCAAATTTAAAATTTTTTACAACATTTAGGAGTGAAGCTTTGATCTTAATGAGCGTCTCACGGATAGGAGTTATATGACTAGCACAAAAACCGTACCACTAAAAAAAATTTCCACCCCCAAATATGTGAGGTTCGCCCCTAGAATTGGTAGGAAAAGCATTTATGCTATGATGTGTGTACCGGTAGCACTTAGATTCTAGAACTTGCGTTAGGACCATTCCAAGGCCACAAGTGAGACTACATTCGTGTAGTTAGATTTACTACATGATAAGAGGCATTAGGATTAACCCATTGTTTTACACCTGTATTTTTGTTATAATTACGTTGGCTACATTGGTCAAGTAATTATCCCACACCCTTTGCGTTGTACTCATTTTTAGTACACGATACCCCTAGTACACCCCTCAGAGCCTATCTTTTCATTTCGACCTTTAAGCATTTTACTTAAAGGAATAATTTGTTACACCCCACTTAAATGTACACCCGAATCGCCTTAGCCTACCTTGTATGCACTCATTTTTAGTGCATTATTGTTACAACATTTGTTTAAACCCAAGTTAATTATCTAATTGATTACATGGTTGCTAAGTCGAGTCATATCCTTGTACATATTGTTTTGGGACGATTGGGACTCATGGGTAAAGTACTAGTGTAATGGAGTAATGGGGAAGAACATCATTTATTACCCCCATATGTGCTAAATGTTTTAAAAGTACTCCAAGTTTTTCAATTATCTTAATTCGAGTCATTAGAATAGTAATTGTAAAGTTATGTAAAAGTTCAAGTGTAAGGGGAATGCAATGCTCCTATGATGTATTATTTTGGATGGTAGGGCAAAAGTGTATGAAAAAAAAAAAAAAAAAAAAAAAAAAAAAAAAAAAAAAAAAAAAAATTCAAGAAAAATACAAAAAAATGAGAAAAAGAAAAATAGAAAAAACATACGGACTACCATCCCATTTTATTTTATGCTTATTTTATGTTTTTGTTATTTTGTTTCTAGCTTAAGATTGAGTCGAGTCTTGGCTTAGCAACATTGTATAGTACATGTAATTAATCAAGATCTTTAACTCGCCACCAGTAAAATATCCCTTATCCAACAAAACCGTGTTTTCCTTTTCCCTACACCTAACGTTATAACCCGTTTAAAAGCCCTCTTTGATAGTTTATCTTAGGTGCTTACGCCTAGTGGAGGAGGTTTTCGATCCTTTCCCAAGCCTATGGTAATCTATTTGCTATGACAGGTAGTGAGTGATATTATCCGTTTTCATTTATGAGATTTATTTTGATGACACTTGAGAGATGTGAGTATCTAAACACTACTTGTGAGGTGCTAGTTTATAATCTCCGTGCTTATTATGATTAAAGTGGAACGATTATTTGCTGTAATTACTTTTATGTTAGCATTAAATGACCCCTAACTTGTATTTTGATTAGAATAAAAGCGCATTTGCTTGAGGACAAGCAAATCTCAAGTGTAAGTGTATTTGATGAAGCGAAAAGTGTACCGCTTTTAAGGGGTCATTTAAGCCCTAAATCGTATTTATTTGATCAAATATTGCCCTAAATCGTTCCTTTTGTCATTTTAGGTACTTTTGAGGAGAAATCTGGAAAAGGAGGCATTTTGGACGTTTTTGGAGCATAAAAGTGAAGAAAACGACAAAGTCTCAAAATCGGCTAAAAGTTACCTTTGACGGCGTCAGGATCCTCTCCAGACGGCGTCACGGCTTGGCAATAAAATGGTGGATGTGAAAATTACTCATGATAAGCCAGTGAAATCTGCATGAAATTCTGACGGCGTCACGCTTTAATATGATCAAGGTCGTCACGGCTTAATTTAGAGAGGGACGGCGTCACGCATAATCCTGACGGCGTCAAGCCTTGATAGGCCAGAACGGATTTTGGAGAGCTAAAGAGGGACGGCGTCAAGAAGGTCATCCGGGAACCCTAAAAGCGGCGAGGTGACGGCGTCACACTCCATAACGTGACGCCGTCAGATCTGAAAATCTATATATAGTTTTGCAATTCTTTGTCATTAGTGGGGAACTTATTGTGGAACTTATTGGGGAACTTTGTGTGTGAAAACCCTAGGACGAATTTGGCAGCTCTTTCAAGGTTTTTTGCCTTGAGATCTTCCATGTTACATTGAAGATAAGTTATCAATTAATCATTCAATATGTCTATGTGTTGTTTGATTATATCTTGTTCTTGTCTTTTGTTTAACATGCTAGGCTAGATTTATCTTGTGTTTGCTTAGATCTAATGAAACCTAGCTATTGATTATTGGTTATTAGTGTGTTGTTAGTTGTATTGGATGATTGTTCATCTATGTTAGGCTTAAGAAAACTGGCTAACTTCCTATTCGGTAACTTGCTTGAACGTCTTAAGAAACATGAACCAATGCGTACTAAAGGTTTTTATGGTTGTATTTAATGCACAAGCGAATTCTAGTGATCCCATGTTAGGAGCTTCCTAGCCGGCTCGACATAGGAGTGAAGTAGGAGCTTGTAGAGTTGGGGAAGTACGTACGCCACCCCACGAATGGTATTAAGGAATACACCCGTCATCCACACAACTAATACACACTAATCAACCGGTAAAAGATAGTTAGGGAGTAAGGAAATCTAAGTAAACACATTTCCCTCCACATAAGTTTTCACCAACCTTTTCATTTTCTGTTATTTTATTTTATTTGCATTTGTAGTAACTTGGGTTAGTTGACTAGCAACTAATTCCGCCCACTCTTTCAAACCCGAGATTTTACTTGCTTTCATAAAAATATAAAAACATAAAAAAGAATCTTCTCTCACCCTTAGACCTGTTAGAGTAGTTTTTCACACCTAACGAACACTATTCCCTGTGGAGAACGATCAATCCCCCGTACTTACCACTACACTATACTACATCGGTCAGGTACACTGCCTGGTGGGGTTGTAAGCCTCTTGAGATCCCTCAAGAGGTAAAACCTGTTCTAAGGTTGCAAAACCACGCATCATTCTCTCAGTTCCATAGCTACCTCAGTTGTAAGCAAAATTCTATATTTTGCATCATTTCTCAAGTTACTGTATAAACAGCTTATTAATAGCTTATTATTGTGATTCTATGCTTATTAATAGTTTGTAGTTATATCTCATCAATCTAATCAGTTTTAAAAAGCATTTGTTTCTGTTTTACTTAAAATCAGTCAAAAAGCCAAAAAACAGTCTTACATAGTATAAGTTGCTTAACTGCTTATTTTTGTTTCAAAGTTGTTATTGATAGTTAAAATAAGTTAATATAACCATAATATATCAGAATCCATAGTTAGAAAAACCATATTTAGTTTAAAATCCAAAACAGACACCTAAAGGGGTGTTTGGTTTAAGCAGGTCAACTGGTCAAACTTGTGTGTTACTGTTGATTGACCATAAGCCCAACTTTGTTCAAGCTTATTTTGGTCCTTATAAGCTATTTCCAGATTCTGATTTAGCCATATAGTAGGAAATCAAGTTTTTAGCAGCCCTTGGTGAAATCAGACCTCAAAAAGGTCCAAATAAGCCAATATTAGCAATGACCTCATTTGACCCTTGTTCTTGGTTTTTCTGAGTCCATTGTGATCTATATTGAGTAGTTACAAAAGGTGGTTTGAAGCAATTTGGCTTGTGCTACTCAGAACAGCCCTGCACATCAGCACTCAGTATATACTGAGTGCTTTTGGCTGCTGATCTCACCTGATTTCTGGCCTATCCACATAAGCTCAGGCCTAGCTTTTTAGTTTTCTGGAAAGCTCATACTACTAGCTAACTTTTGCCCCCAATAGTTTGCATCTCAGAACTTATTTGAACTGCTTAAATTGCCCTGCAAATTGGCAATTTTCTGAGTTTTCTGTGTGAACTTTGCTACTGCTTATCTTCTATTCAGCTTAATTCATAGTGCTTATTTGTGTTTCTAAGTTGTTTTGTGTTTATTTAAGTATATTAAACTTGTTCTGAGCATTTGGTTGAGTTTTGTGCTTATTAGCTTATTAGCCCAACTGCTTATCTGCCCATCTGCTTATCTGTGCTTATTAAACTTCTGCTTTTATTTTTCATAGCTTTTAAATATTATTTTAGACTTATCCTGAATTTTTTAGATTTTTCTAAAGTCATTTAATATTTTTAATCTTTTTTATTAGTTTCTATTAGTAATAAAATCATAATAAATAGAAAAATAATCAGAAAAATATAAATCTAATTTTCATAATTTTCTTTTGTCATTTTTAATCCAGGAAAAATATAATATCATTTTTAGACCTTAAGAAAAACCAAAAATAGAAAAATAGTGATAGCTTCTATTTAATAGAATTTATATTTTTAAATTTTAATTAAGTAAGTTTCATTTTTATAATTTTCTTAGCTTCTATTTACTTAATAATATTTATAGAAAAAGTTTTAGAATTTTCTTTGTTCATTTAGTATTTTTTATAAATTTAAATAGTTTAATAAGTAATTAAATAAATAAATAATTAATAATAATTAAATAAAAAGTAAAAAAAATATATAATTTAAGTTTTTAAATAAATTTTAAGTCATTTTACATTTTTAGGTTTTAAATTTCATATATTTCAGTTTTTGTCCCATTTTAGCTTTCCCCGTTACGCGTTTTCAGTTTAGTTTATTAAATCGCGTTTAATTTTCTTGTGCATATTTGTTTTAATTTGTTATTTAGAATTGTTAAAAAGCAAAAATCAAAAATATCCAATCACATCAGTCACTCTAATCCTAGCTTTTCACAGTTGCCCATTCACACCTCGTTGGGAAACGATTCGGGTAATTACTTACCTGTCTTCACACTACACACGAACGTGAATTTTTGCAAGTATCCTTTTTCATAAAGGGGTAATTTATAATTATTCACGCGTATCCGTCGTTGCATAATATTTATATCTATTTAGCACGGATCAGGCAATATGTCACTACGGGTTAGGTGGAAATCGGTCGTTTCTTTAGTACATGTCAAAATGGGTCACGTTGGATTGGGTTGACCTGCAATTATTTATTTTACCATTATTATTATTTCTGTATAGATTATTTAGATTAAAAAACAGATTGTTATAATAATAATCAATTTTTTGCGGAAGATGAAATTGGAGGTTGTTCCTTTTCTTACCTGCAAGCGCTATGTAATCATGATCTTTTTTACAAATTTTATGTTAATTTCAGTTTGTTTTGTTAAGGTTGAAGAAAATAATCTGGGATTGACGACATTGTACTCACTGGAATCTACACTTGCCCAAAGAAAAGAAGAATTGTCTGCACCTCAAGAAGGCAAACCATCATGGACGAAGCGTTTATTACTTGACGATAAGTTCTTGTATATATTACAGGGCAATTAAAACGATGTCGTATTGTCCTCCGATTTTCCCGGCAAAATTATGGCCTGGTAAAGCCCAATTTTCGTCAGCCTGTTTGCCCCGGTAGTTAGCCCATACCATTGTTTTAATACTTACGCTGCAAAACAGAACGCTTTATTTGGCAAACGGACTGCCTGATACCTTAAAATTCCACAAAACGGAATGTATTCAACCTTAAAACATTGCCACCAGTCGATCATCTATTGGCTACAACCTACTTTTCCACCTAACTACATCAACACATGGTCCAGATTCTATTAGAAGTACAACATACACGTGCGATTGGTACTATCCCTCATATTAGAACCATCTTCATATTCTTATCTAAGATACAGATACAAAGTGATACCAAACGAAAAAAAATAAAGAAAAAACAAAAAAAGAAGAAATTACTAAGAAAAAAAAAAGGCAACAAAATTCCTGTAGCCACTTGCAGTCGCTGTTGAAGAACGTATTTTACCTTTGTTTATGCATGGGTTTTAAGTTTTTGCTGTATATATCTTCTCACAGTAGTCCTTTTGAATCTGCAGGGAAAACACAGGTTAAAATCTTATACAAAGGTATACTCAAATCGACATGCCCATGTTTATTAGTTTTGTCGTACTCATTATGGTATTACTCTTACTTTGCATGCCTGAAATGCTTTCAGTTAAAGGTACATGTCATTTGCATGCGTATGATGCCAATGACTTGTATTTATGCTTCCTTTTAACAACTTAAACCGTTAGCATTAAAGAATGTGATGCTGCCATAAATTACTCGACAAACACAACGGCAAAAAAAACACAGCTAGGCCGCAACGCGGCCGGGCGCCGCCTTTCTTGTTGTCATAAATTGAAAAAGTTCCCCTGAGTTTTAGAAAAAGTTGTAAAAGCATAATAATAATTCAAAAAAAATCATTTTCATAGTTTTTAAACAATTTTGTTTTCTCTTTATATGCAATAAATCTGATTTAAATCAAACAAAATACAAGCCATTTATATGCTTGTGGAAAGTTGGAAACATATATGATGATCTTTTGTTCAAAGAAAACAAAGAAGCACAAAATTAATACGAACTCAATAATCAATCAAGTAATCAGATTCACACAAAGTTTGATGCTCGTAATTTTTAATTATGTAATGAATTTAGACTCAAAAACGTCAAGTTTAATACTATTTCCGTCTCGAAACAAATGTCCACTTTTATATTATACAAAATTTTAAGAAATTTCACTAACTATATTATCCACCAATCAAATGTCATTCTTACTCAATAAGCTCCATTTTAATCTATTAAAATATAAAGTTAACATTTATTTTGAGACTACTCAAAATGAAAATATGAACTTTCATTTTAAAATGGAAAAAAATAAATAATAATAATAATGTTATTCAGTGTACTGTTTGGGGCCTAAATAAATTATTTATAATTATGGCTAATAATGAAATTTAATATTCGAATCTAGACTTTTCTGCTCATCTATGAATATAAAATCTTAATTTTGCTCACATGTTGCGACCAAATGAGATTCTCATTTAAGCAAGAGTGGTTGTTTGCTAATGATGGCTCTAAACATTATGTTTAATATGTTATTTTTCATTATACAAGGCTAACAATTATATAAAACCCACAAAAGAAACTTGTAAACAATTATTTAATCGTAAAATCACTTTCTCCATAAAGTCAACCGGCTCCCTCTGTCTCAAAAATATTGTCCATATTTTCATTTTAGGATGTCTCAAAATAATTGTTCACTTTCCCTTTTAATTAAAAACTAGAGAATATACTAGGGGAATATTCTCTTTGAGTGGTTGAAAACAAAAGTGGTCCCATTTTTATTAAACTATGTGATTCTTGTCTCCTGACAATTATTTCGAGACGGAGGGAGTAACATAAGTTAATGTTGTCGGGCTTAAACAGATTTTAAACTCACAAACATTTAATTAAAAAAAGAGTAAATTACATGGTTCGTCCCTGTGGTTTAGGCAAAAGCCCTAATTGAGTCCTTACCTTTTCAACTGCACATAATCGATCCTTATAATGAAACTAGTGCACACCGTCCACCCTTATACCCAAATCCAGTTAAGTCTCTCTGTTATCTCACCCAACCCCAAGGGTATCTCCGTCTTTCCATGTTTATTTGTCCTTCCATGTTCCATAACTCCATATACTCCTCTCTCTCTCTCTCTCTCTCTCTCTCTCTCTCTCTCTCTCTCTCTCTCTCTCTCTCTCTCTCTCTACCACTACCTTCTTTTTTTTGATATCATCACCAAAAAATCAAAATCAAAACACATCCATCACCAATTTTTCCAAGTATACTTATTAATTTTTTTGTCAGTACATCCATCACCAAAAATCAATATATTTTAACTCATAACATCAAACAACAACCCAAATAGAGATATAAACCAAAAAATTCATTAACTTAGGATGGAGTAACAGTGGTGGTTTGTTTTGGTAGGGAAGACACAAAGAGGATGGCGAGATGGATGTTTAAGCACATTTAATGGGTTTGTAAATCAATGGGTGGAAATTTTTGAGGTTTCAATTTGTAGGGTTTATGGGTGACGGCGGAGTGATGGTGATGTGGTTGGTGGGTGGCTGACTCGCCGAAATGATGGTGATGTGGTTTCATGTTAATAGTGGTTTAGTGATTTATAAATGGTGGTTTAGTGATTGATAAATAACGACTGTTAAATGATGGTGATGTGGGTTTCTAGCGTTGGGTATCCAAAAAAATGACGGAGATCGATATAATTAAATCTTTTGCTTGAAGATCTGGGAATTTGTGTGAAATGTCTAATTGATTGATGGGGAATTTACGGTGGTGGTCGGCGTATTTCTCGATAGTGGCGGTGGGTTGTGGTAGTTGGTGGGGTCGTAGAGAATGGGGATACGGTAGTATTTGTGGGGTTTAGTGGAGGTTAAAGTGGGTGGTGTGGATGAGCCCATGGTGGTGGTGGTGGCCGAAGATAAGGAGTTGCGCGGGGGGGGGGGGGGGGGTGGTAGGTTTGGTTTGAACATCTGTTTTTATTGTGACTTGTGAGTTTAATTGATAAATTAGTTTATGTAAAAATTAGGAATCTGCTACTCCATAGCATTTAAACTTGTAAAATGACTATTGGGACTTGAGAACATGACATCAAAATGTTTATAACTTTATATTAATTTCATATTAATGTATTGAATTGTTTGTGGATGGGAATTTGCGACGGTGCATTCATCAAAGATGAGAATTTGTTATTTTTAATTTATTTTTACTAAAAAGATAATATTATTTCATTTAATTATTAAGTAATAAACATGGAAAGACGGAAATACCCTTAGGGTTGGGTGAGATAACGAAGAGACTTAATTGGATTTGGGTATAAGGGTGGACGGTGTGCACTAGTTTCATTATAAGAATCGATTATGTGCAATTGAAAATATAAGGACTCAATTAGGGCTTTTGCCTAAACCACAGGGACGAACCATGTAATTTACTCTTAAAAAAAAATTATCGCACAACATGAGATACGTTAAGGTACAAACCCTTTTCATACTTTATCATAATATCATAGTAAAAGTGTTGTACCCTTTACACACTTAGAAGTAACTACAAAGTTAATCTAATTGTGTTTATGACTAAGATTAACGTATTGATTAATTATAACTGATAAGTAAAACGTAAATATAAAAACACAAATTTTTCAACGTTTAAATTCTTATTAGAAATCAATCAAAGAATTTATTACCCAAGTGTTTTCGGAAAAACACTTGGGATTGAATAGACAAGGTATGGTTTGTCTCTTATCTAAACTCAAGTTATTCTTAAGTGATAACAATATTGACCCACTGAGCTATCTCAGGGACTTGGTTACTCTTTGTAGGAGAAAAGTGGTTTTGTGAAAGTCTAAGCTTTTAATGCACAAAACTTAACCCACTTTTCTCCTATCTGTTCCTATTTATACACAAGTATAAAAGAGCACCTATGATTAAAAAATACAAAAAGAATAACCTAGCGTGTCTGACAACTACAACAGTATTTGTCATTTCCAAGAACCAATAGGAATAGGCTAAAAAGTCTTTCCGAGTGTCAGGTCTGACACTTCTTGACTTTAAGCCGTTTTAGGGAAGGTTTGTTTCTGGCCCGATAAGACCTCTCCTTATCTTCTCAAAATCTTCCCGCCTAATCCCGCCTTTCTTTCAGACTTCTGATTCTTCAGTCTAGGTCTTCAGTCTTCAATCATTTATTGTTGTTGAGGAGACTGAGGGTTCAGTGAGTTCTTGTCCAATACTCACTGAACCCACCATCTTCTTCTTTGGCTTAAGTCCTACTCAGGGAGTTCCGCCTTCCTGAGTGGTGAATCCTTCTTCTTAGACTCGTCTTAAGCATCCTGAAGATGACTCACTGATTAACTGTTCACTCAGTGACTTGAGAGTGTTTACGGTTGATTAACACTTTGCTAATTTGTGTCCAAATCTTGTTTTAAGGACTCTTAGGTACTGACGGACCCAACAATCTCCCCCTATTTGGATATAAATTATGCCTAAGTGACTTGATCAGTTATGAGTGAGAAAATGGGCTTCTTCTCATACTGAATATACTAGAAAGCTAGGAAAGGATACTGATATAACAAAACATGGGCCATCATTTTATTAATATCATTACAAAGTCCTAACATCTAAACATCATACTCAGGGTCCAAGATACCCATAAGTTCCAACTTAGCTTTCTTCGACACTAACACTTCTTTGTCAGGTCGCTCGTAAATCATCCTATCCATCAATTTAACAAACTCTTCATTTTCAGGGCTCTTCATGGAAAGTGTCATTAGTTTGTATGCCAGAAGAGTTGTCGTTTCCACAAGGTTGATATCACTGACTCTTTGGAAGGCCGGTTGGCTGAACTCATCGACAAAGAAAATATTGTACTCAGGCTCTTTGATGACCAAGTTGGGAACAAACTTGACTCCCTGAGGAGGAATTCTGTTGAAATGAAGAGCTGCTATGAATTTTTCAGGCTCCTGTCCCACAGCTTTTCTTTTCCTCCCGGTCTTTTGAGTAGGCTCAGGGATTGACAGTCACTGAGAAGCAAGCGCCTTCTCATGATCTATTCCTAAACTCTTAGCCACTTTTTCCAGTTCCTCATATTTAGAGTTCAGGGTCTTGAGAAGGCTGGGAACGATCTTGCCTTGCTTATTCCTCAGGATGGGCATCATCATGTCCCATTCCCTTAACCCATAGTCTGAGAACTTGAAGGGTTTATTTACCTCAGACTTTCTTGGTCCCTTGTGAAATGTAACGCTTATAGGGTTTGTCAGGTGAATGGTCATATCATTGATGGTGCCTTCTCCCTTGGTCTTTGTCTGTGCCACATATACCTCTCATAGGTTTTCTTCCTCCTTTCTTCTCTAAGCTTGGCTTGCTGATTGTGTTCCAGAATGAGATCAGCCTGAAGCTTGAGGAATTCTTCCCCTTTGATGACCTTGTCAGTCTCCTTGATTACCTCCTTGGTAACCTCAGCAATTATAGGTCTATTGAGTTGCTTGTCTTTTTCTTTGGCTCTTCTTATGTCCTATTCGTGCAAGACTACGGCCACTTCTGCTGGAGTTCTAAAGAATGTCTTTCCACCAACCAATTCAACCATAAATGGTGCATCAGGGTCTAGACACCTTTCAGTTGATGCCGGAACCAATTGTAGTTGAGGAGGATCTTCAGTCACCATGATTCCCTTCCTTTTGTCAGTGGTAGGGGGTTGACTGGTGGAAGTTTCAGGGACTTCCGTTGTTGTTGCAACAACAAGGGCAGAGGATGAAGGTTGTCCAGGAGTAGAATCATCAGGCTTCTCCCCCTCAACAGTTGCTGGAACTTCAGTGTATGCATCTGTTGACTGAGGAGGTGGGGTAACTAGAGAGGCCTGAAGAATGGAGAGGATGTTGGAGACCATTTTCTTGACTTCAGTGGTCTCATTCTTCAGTGTGGACATTTCTTCTGCTATGGTAGCCTGATTTTCAGTGAGTTCAGTTACCTTTGTGGTGTAATGGGTGATCAGCTCATTATGTTTTTTGGAGAGTTGATCAAAGGCTGAGGATAGTTGTGTCAGGCACTCTTTGGAATCAGTGACTGACTGTTGAATAGAATCTTGCTGAGACCTTATGGGTTGAAGATCCACTCTCTGAAGAAGCTTTAGAAGCTCAGTGATGTTGGTGGAGGTGATCTTCTGAGTATCCATGTACTCTTTCAGCTTTGTGATCAGGGTTGGGTCATCTCTCATTTCCTCTTGAATGGAATCAAGAGTCTTCAGGGTATTGGTGAGCTGCTTGTCTTGTTCATTACCCATATAATCAAGAGATTCCCTCAGGTCACCAAGTTGTTTGTCAGTGAGTTTGGCGACCTGAAGCACTTTACCCTGAGATTCTTCAACAGTAGCCCTGAATTCAGCATAGTTGGCTGCTGCTTCAATATGCTGTTCCCATTGTTCTTCAGTAAGTTCACGAAAGAGAGCATGGTTGGCGATGTGTGTGCATGTATTGCTCTAATTTATATCCACGGTATGTCGTTGTGGTTTTAGCAGTATTCAAGTTTTAAATTTATATTTAGCCGACTTATCAATAAACACACACTTTAACGAGCAGTGTACCCGGTCAGTATGAATATAATGGTAAGTAGAGTGTCGATCACTAAGAGTGAAACGTATTATCTAGTTATTCTAATCAGTATTTTAATATCTTAAGTTAGCTATACAACCTAATCTAACGCAAGGGGGTTCAGCCTGAGAGACTGGCACGGTTTGGATATGATTGAATAATAAACTAAACTAACGAGCACGAATCAGCGATTAGCACACACGTACACAGATAGATACTTGAGACAATAAGAAGACCTGTCCTGATAATTAAGTAGCTTGTCACTTGTTTTATTGCTAGTTTTATATGAAGTGTATATAATTAACCCTTTCTCGTTGGCTCTAATCTTATCGGCGAGTAAACCCTTAATGATTACTTATGTCTATCCTATTTATTTAGCGTCTCTTAAATAGGCGAGGAAGGGGCATGGCGACCCAAGCAATGCTCAGCTAGACACAGAGGTTATCAATGCACTAATAAAAGTCACCAAAGACATCAACATATAAACTTTAATTAATGGTAAAGCAATTTTAAGGGGTGCCCATGGTTTTCCGTAGTCACATGGAATCGGCCCATCAATCCTGATGAATTAAAGTGTACTAATACAATAAAACAAAACTACTTAATGAATTGAATACATGCAGGACCTTCTTACAGCTCTTGTATCTTCGTTTAGGGTGTGTCTTGTGGTGCTAACACATCTGACTTCGTCCTAGGGTTTCTTCTGTCTTTCGCTAAGTCTCGTACTTGGTGTATTGTACACAAAATTTGTCTGACTTTGGGGTATTTATAGTTTCTGTCTGAGGGTTAGATGCGGCGCATAGGATAAGTAGATGCGGCGCATTGACTTAACTTCGCGTGGGGTCCAAGATTAATATATTCAGGAATATTCGTACACCGCCTTAAGATGCGGCGTAACTCCATTTCTCTATGCGGCGCATGTCCTTTACCGTCTTGGATCGTATCTTGTGAATTCTTGATAGTGATGCGCCGTATGTAAGAAGTATGATGCGGCGTATCTGGATCAGAATGATCTTGATCTTGTGCATTTCAGTAGACTCTTAATATCTTGCTTGTTTTGCTCCGTAATTAGTCCAAAATCGCCAAGTTTCACATAATACTTGTTTTTACCTGAGAATTACAAAAGTAAACATTAACGTATCGATTCTCATATAAAATATAATAAAACAAGTCAAATAAATAGGATAAATGATGGTAATAAAATGTACTTATTTGAGTTCATCAGTTGGCTTTGCGGAGGAACATAACCAGCTGCCTTTCAGTGAGTGGAAGAACATTATCATACTTCTGTAACCACTGAGGAGTAGCAGGAGCAGAAGAGTGACCTGATGATGATAATGATGTTGATGGTTGGGTGAGTTGCTGTGGCTGATCCTCAGGAGGAGGAGATGGTTGTTCAGTGTGCTGAGGAGAAATGTATGTGTCAGTCTCCGTTTCCTCCCCAGCACCAAAAATTTCTTCTTCCCCAAAATCTACCATCTCCTCGTCTGATGCTTTATTTATTAAGTTCTGAAGATCTGCCATATTAGGATCCGGGTAGAATCCAGCTCCCCCTCAGAAGAGGGTTTTCCTTCGTTGTGGCCAGGTCCTGACCCCTCCAAGTGCACTGAGTGGGTTTGCTCAGCCTGGACTGTGGAGTCAGTTCCCAAGTGACTGGATTCGCCATGGGGGGTTGTGGGTTCCGTATCAGCGGGTGGTTTTAATCCCTCTGATTCTTTGTCCCCCTGAGTACCTTCAAGGACTGGTGGGCGTTCTCCAGTACTATCATGAGGCAATGAGATGTTGAGGTCTCCCTTCTCAGCAGGGTTGTACTGCCCTGATGAGGATTTAGAGACCGTTCCTCCCTGAGATCCTGAGTGTGATTTCTCAGGACCGTAAACAGGATGTGAATGGGTGTGGGTCCCCTTCTCAGTAGAGTAATGTTGCTCTACCGAGGATTTAGGACCCTGTTCTCCCTTAGGCAAAGGTTGTGATTGACTAATGCCTTCATCGGGATGTGAGAGGGTGAAGGTTCCAGACCCCACTGACTTGTGTATGACAGTAAAGCCATGTAGAAAGGTTTTGCCCAAGGATACTAAGGATGATTTCTCGGTACCCTCCGTTGGCATTTGTTTTATGGTCAAGAGGGTCTCAGTAGCGGGTGTCTCAGAGGTCTTGGCCATTGTTTGCCTTTCTTTAGGCTCTGAGGCAGAAGTCTCAAGGTGGTTTGGGTTTAACAACCTTCTTGGACCCTGTCTTGTTCTTCTTCTTCTCCTTCTTTGTAGGAGAAGGAACAGGGGAAACCGCGTCTGCCCCCTGAATGGCCATCAGCATGTAGGTGGTCAGGGGGACTGGTTGTACCTCAGTAAGGTCTCTTGAATAGTTGGCTTTGTGTAAGACGTCAGGTTTAGATCCCTCAACGTCAGGCCTAACATAATCAGAGCCTAGTAAGTCCTGAAGCACACAGGAAATGAACCTAGGGTAAGACATGTGTCTTTGCCTAGATTTTCCTGATAGCTTGGCTACGAGGTCTCGGAAGATTATTTCTCCGATGTTTATTTTTCTACCCTCCAGGAGACTGAACACCATCAATTGTTGTGATGCATTCAATTGCTCCGTGGAGGATTTATTTCCTCCAAGGACCTGAATGAAAAAAGTCATCAGGATCCTCCAGACAGCAGGGAACCAGGTCTTAATGATTGGCGCTTTGGCCAAGAGGGTTCCTGGGGCCACGTCAGGTTGTTTTGGGTCATGTGGCCCTAGTAAAAGCAATTCGGCCTTTACTTCTGTGTCAGTGGGGTGAGGCTCAAAGTTCTCAGTGTAATCAAGACCTGTGGCCTTGATGAAGGTTGGGTAATCCAGGTAGAGGGTCCTTCTCCCATTCATCACTGAGAACGTGATTATGGATTCTTTGGTGTCCTCAGGGCTTGTTGCCACTGTTGTACACCAGAATTCCCTCAGATAGTCATTATATATGACTGAGGGGGTTTTTGTGAACGCCGTAGCAAGAAAGCAGTTTTGAAGATACTTGACTACATTCTTGTACGCAAAAAAAAAATTCGGGGTAGGCAAAATTTCCTACGACGTTATTTTTGGTCATGTCCACGCCCTCCATTGTGAATTCCACATTTGGGGCGTAGGTGATAGCTTTAGAAGTAGCCATTTGCTTAAAAGGTCTTGGTTTTACAAGAAAATGGTCTGGATTTCTAAAGATGAACAACACGCACTAGTTTTTGAGAGAAAAAGGGCAAGAGTTTTGCTTAAAAATTTCTAAAACGTGTGTGTGTTGATTTGTTTGGGGGTATTTATAGGGAAGTGGAGAGGAGGGGTGTTTTAGGCATTAAGCGGTTTATTTTCTCAAAATAAATTTTTGGAAACCGTTTTGTATAAAACGTTTGGGATCCACATTAAATGCCACCACTCCACTTTCCCGGGTTTCGCGCAACCGTTTTGTACATCATCACATATTTTTTATGTGCGAGAAGAGGCATTAAATGCCAAGTGGGTAAGTGGGGGCCCAGAGGTGGATGCCAGAAGGCAAAAGAACAAATATTCTTATATTAAATAAGAATTCAGTTACCAACCTCGGACATTTACTAACTAGATACTTAGAGCATTTAAGTTAGCATTGAATGTCATTTTGAGGGCCCTGAATGACTTTTCATTCATTGAGGGGTTCAGGGAAGGAGATTCAGTGTTCTTTTTCACTAAAAAACACATTAAGTCAGGGACCTGAGGTTTTCAGAATTTACACTTAGTTGGATGGATTTAATCAGTGGACTGATTCTCAATATCCAACATTCCTAATTCAGCTTTCAGTCTTGTGAAAGTTGGTTCATCCAATGGTTTGGTGAATATATCAGCTAGCTGATATTCAGTAGGAATGAAGTGTAATTCTATATCACCATTCATGACATGGTCCCTGATGAAGTGATATAAAATATCAATGTGTTTTGTTCTCTGATGAAGAACAGGGTTGTTTGAGATGGCGATTGCACTTGTGTTATCACAAAAGATGGGAACCATCTTATACTGGATTCCATAGTCACTGACTTGACTTTTCATCCAAAGTACATTTGCACAACAACTGGCTGCTGCAACATATTCAGCTTCAGCTGAGGACATGGCTACTGATTGTTGCTTCTTAGCACTCCAACAGACTAATTTTCCACCAAGAATTTAGCAGGAGCCTGAGGTGCTTTTTCTGTCCATGTTGCATCCAGCATAGTCAGAGTCTGAGTATCCTTTGAGATCAAGGCCTGAGCATTTTGGATATTATAATCCAAGGTTTGGAGTACCTTTCAGGTACCTGAGTATCCTTTTCACAGCTGTGAGATGAGATTCTCTTGGGTCAAATTGATATCTAGCACACAAACATACTTAGAATTGGATGTCAGACCTTGATGCAAGTAGATACATCAGTGACCCAATCATTCCTCTGAATTGAGTTTGATTGACTGGTTTACCAGTGAGGTCATGACCAAGATTGTTGGGGGGAACCATGGGAGTTTTGACTGAGGCACAGTCACTTAGCTCATACTTCTTCAGTAGGCTTCTGACATACTTCTCTTGACTGATAGAGGTTCCTTTATCAGTCTGCTTGATTTGCAGTCCAAGGAAGTAAGTCAGTTCTCCCATCATGCTCATTTCAAATTTCTTTGCCATCAGTTTTTCAAACTGTTTGCAAAGTTTATAACTTGTTGAGCCAAAGATGATGTCATCAGCATATACTTGTACAAGTATGACATCATTATTTGTCCTGTAGATAAACAATGTGTTGTCTATCTTGCCTCTGACAAATTTGTTTTGGATCAGGAAGGCTGAGAGAGTTTCATACCATGCCCTGGGAGCTTGTTTCAGTCCATAAAGGGCTTTGTTAAGCTTGCAGACATAGTCAAGAAACTCACTGCTTTCAAATCCAGGAGGTTGCTGAACATAAACTTCTTCTTTCAGTGAGCCATTTAAGAATGCACTTTTAACATCCATTTGGTACACCTTGAAGTTCATGTAGGTTGCAAATGCAAGGAAGATCCTGATGGCTTCCATCCTTGCCACTGGTGCAAATGTTTCTTCATAGTCAATGCCTTCTTGTTGATTATAGCCTTTGGCTACAAGTCTGGCCTTGTTTTTAATGACTATGCCATTTTCATCAGATTTATTTTTGAACACCCATTTCATGCCAATGACTGAAACATTTTCTGGACATTTGGTAAACTAAGTTAGTTCTTTCTAGGACCCCTCATCTTGGAGGGCTTGGCTTTAGTAGCCTTCTTAAATGTAACAATTGATTCATGGTCAGTGGTTGAGTGGACTGAGCTACCACAGGTTTTGCAATTGATTGCTGAGGTAGACACAGTAGACTGAGAGGATGACTTGCTCATACCTCTTCTGGTTTGAATGACCTTCTCATGTCCTGAGGTGTCATGAGTGGGATCTCCACAAATTTCACAACTGTTGTCCATTAGACAATCCTTAGGAAGGTGGTCATTGAAGCCACAGTGAAGGCAAGGTGCAAAAGGCTTGGCCTTTTGTTTCTGTTTCTGTCTAGAATCAGAAGGATATTTTAAAGCCTGAGCTTTAAAGTTTGCCATCTTTGATGTGGCTGAGTATAATTAGTGATCAGAGGTTCTGTGATCTTCCTTTTTGCATATCATGCAGTAAAGGATTCTATAGCAATCATCAGTGGAATGATTGGTACAGTGACACAGCTCACACCTTTTCAGGGGTGTTGGTTTGGTGCTTGAGGAAGCTGATTTAGGTTCCTTCATCTTGGATTGAGAAGGCTTCTCAAAAGATTCAATCTTCTCACTCAGCTTCTTGACAAGCTCAGCCAACTGATCAATTTTTGAGTCAGAGCTTTCTGTTTTTACTTTAGAAGGGACTGAAGTTGATGAGTCATCAGTATGAACTGAGACTTCATGGGTTTCCCATTTCAGGATGGTTTTTCCCATTCCTAGCTTCTCCTTTGGAGAATACTGAGAGTAGACCAATGGTGTGAGGTCTGAGCTTGGTGCAGCACCCTGAAGGACTTTCAGAGGTGGGAGTGGTGTAAATGATTCTGATTCAGACTCATTAACTGACTCAGTACTACTGGGTTGGTCAGTGAGTCCAAGCATATTTTTCAGAGCCTGACTTTCAGGAAGCAAGATTTTTCCAGTCTCAAAGTTTGGTAACTTACTGACTGGGTTGTCCCTGACAATCCAGTCATTTGACTTGGATTCCATTTCCTGCTCAAAAGATATGCCAGCTGGAATAAAAGTCTTTTCTCTGTGACTATTACTGGGGGTTTCAGTGAGTTGGTCTATTCCTATAATTTTCTTGTTTTCACTAGGAATTAGACTCACAGTTTCATAGACTTTAGGGTTCTTTTTAGTCCAGCCATTAATGACAGTCTTTTCTTGTTAAGTTCATTTTGAAGAGCTTGATTTTGTTTCAAAATCTCTTTGTTTTGAATTTCTAGTGTAACAGTTTCTAACTTGGCTTGTTTTAACACAAGCAATTCATCTCTACACTTATTTAATTCTAACACAAGATTGTTATATTTTGAAAGCAAATTAAGCCTTTGTTCTTCTACAAACTTAAGATCTACACAAATGTAATTCATATAGGACTGTCAATCAGAATCATCGTCCATTGAAAGTAAAATGTTTACCTTTCTCATGGTTATGTTGACCCATTCACCATTACTTGCATGGCTTTTTCCAACAGCCAGCTGATCACCTTCTGAAAGTGCCATCAGTGCATTTACTCTAATTTCCTCATCTTCTGAGGAGACCTCTTATTCATCCCAGTCATAAGCTTCTGCTACAAGAACCTTGTTCTTTGTTTGAACAAGTTTGGAAGTTTGAGCAGCCTGAGACATTGAGGGATTAGTTTCAAGGTAGGCAAGCTTAGCCTTAGCTTGCCTATATTTAGCCTCCAAATCTTTTTGACCCCTTTGAACATTATTTTGAAAATGTTGGGTGGACTGAAGCATTCTAGGTTGAAACTTACTAGTTCCTAAAGAGGAACTGTTTACAGAAAATTTATAAGAGGGTTCTGAGATGGTTTTTGAATAACAGTCTCTAGCAAAATGGCCCTTTTTGCCACATTTGAAACACTCAGTGGTTTCATTTGCTTTAGCTTTTGAAAAGTTTGACTGATTTCTTTTGATAAAATGTTTTGAATTGGCAAGGAGTGCCCTTTCTTGTAATTCCAAGTTTAAGTCATTTAGGTACTCATCACCAGTTCTTTCATCAATCTCATCATCAGAGTCCTCTTGAAAATCCTGTACAACACCATTAGAATAAAAGGCAGTTGATATGGGTGAGGAAGTCAGGGCCTTTTTGGTCTCAAGAGCTTTCTATGAGTCAGGGTATCTCCAAGAGATTAAGTTGTCCTCATAGACAAACTTCCCATAGATCTCAGGAAGCTCAAGGGTCTTAATGTGGTTAGCATTCCTGAGGCCTTGTGAGAAGTTTAGCCACTTCTCAGGGAGACTGTTGACAAAGCCAACATTGATCTCATGTTTAGACAAAACTACACCATCATTTGACAGTTCATTTATCAGGGTCTTGTATCTAGTATATGTCTGAGAGAGACTTTCAGAGTCCTTTGCCCTGAAAGTGTTGTACTCAAGTTTCAGGTCCATGATCCTGTTTTCCTTGCTATCTGAGGGACCTTCAAAGCTGTTAATCAAGTCAACCCAAGTTTGCTTAGCTGTAGAACAGTTAATGACTGATTCCATTATATCGTCATGAAGACAAGATATAATTATGCTTTTCAGGTGTTGGTCTTGATTGACCACCTTTCTCTCATCAATAGTCCACTGAGCTTCAGGCTTGTTGTAACACCCCCTAATTTGGTTTGTGGCAGCGGAAAAGTAATTAGGGTGTTACGGTGAGGATCGAGGTTTAAATTTCAGAAAACGGCCCGGAAGAGGCGTTTTGAAAGTTATATGTCATTCAAAATAATAGTTTTGGTACAAAGGAAAAATATATGTTATAAAAATCCCACAAAAATGTGGTAATTTGGAAAGAATGACATATTTGATTTTTACACCATTTTATTTATCAGAGTATAAGATGCCCGCTCCGTGTCTTGTCCTGCTCCGTTAATTACCTGAGATAAACATGCTTAAAACGTCAACACAATGGTTGGTGAGTTCGTGGAGTTTAATAGAAAAGAACTTTCTTTCAATAGATTTTAAGATGTGTACAGTGATTGTCGCAATAAATAATAGTTCTTCATTAAATAACCATTTGTGTTGAATAAAATCCACACGTAATTCATGTATGATCTCCAAAATCATAAGTTTCAAGTTTTTAAATGAAAATGAGCTACGTTGTTATATGCTCGAAATAAAATGTTGGGTCAACTTTTAGTAGTAACAATATACAAGCAATCTATGCTGTCTTTTGTATAATTCACAATTTAGTCACAAATGATAACAACTAAGGTTCAAGTACATGATTCATAATCATAACACATAGTGAAAACATTAATCTAGTGTCTGAAATCTATCAGTGTGGAGTGGTGTTTACTAAATACCGCTGTATCCTAATATATATGATACATTCATATATTCATAAAGTTATATTGCTCAAAGCCTCAGGATACGCAAACGTTAACAATGTATCGCACAAACGACATGTATTATATCGCACAAACGACATGTATTATACTGCACAAACAGCATGAACTATACCGCACAAAGCAGTATGAAATGTATCGCACAAATGACATGTATTATACTGCACAAACAGCATGAACTATACCGCACAAAGCAGTATGAAATGTATCGCACAAACAACATGTATTATATCGCACAAACGACATGTATTCAATGAAAATCAGTGTCATGTTATGACAAGTGGTTTAGAGTGCTTTTATCCAAGTTCAGCATGTAAGGTACGCACGTAAATTGCAAGTAAAATGAGCATATAACTCTACTAGGGAGTATATCGTAACATGTAACCAGGAGTAGTAATTCATAGAAATCTTTCAAGTATAAAGTAATTGAAAATCATTTGAGCATGTATCTCCCCCAAAAAGTTATTAAAACAAGCATTAAAAGAGTAGGGGCCACGACTCACCTTATCCACAGCAAAGCAAAGATCACACTGACACGACTGGCATCTAGAGCATATCACAACGGTCTCATACAGCACGACGGTACACAACAGTCTAGGATCGGCACAACCTAGTACGCATACAGTTATCTCAAAACACGTCTCGCACAATAATAAAGTCTATAAAAGACAATGTGTCGTAGTTTTCGTGGATTACTCAGTTTTCAAAACTTATCAAAAGCTTAGTTCCAACGTTTCGTGTGGTGTGGTAAGAAGACCTAGACTCGACATACAACTCACGCCAAGGAGAAGAGACATCGACAAACTCGAGAGAATACTGACGAGCACTCAAACCAAGGAAAACAACTCTAGGAGTTAAAGACAAACAAACACCTCAAATAAAATAACTTAGTTTGTACGTTTCGATATTTACCCCGTTATCCCCAAATAACTTATATAAAATATAAACATCTTATAAATAGAAATAAGTTTAACTAATAAAATTAGTTTTTCTCGACTCGTTGAGACTTAGATTAACCAAATCTGAAATTACAATATTTAATAAGTTTATGTCTCGCTATTATTCTTGTAAATATTAGTTTTAGTTTTATTGAAGATTTTGGGTCTGGTCCGAGTTTAATATATTATACCGTCTCGAGTCAAAATGTTCAACGAATCCGATATCTAATATTGTAAGTCCGATAACGATCCATATAATCTAAATCATAATCCGATATCCAAGTGTCCATCAAATATTTATACGTTCTCGAAATTAATGATCATGTCCCCGATTGTCAATCCACAATTAACCGAAACGTACTACATATACTCAATAACAAACGCGATAGTATTTTATGTAACATTCGAAATGTTATTATAGCTAGACACACCTTTTTAACACAACCAAAAATCTGTTTTAACTTGTTGGGCTTTGGCCCAAATTTAATACCAAACGCACCCTAATGTGGGCTGCTAGCCTAAGTCCACTTCAAAAATAATCCTAACACACTCATCTTTAGACTAAGTACTAATTTACTAAACCTATATCAAAAACAAAACTAACTGTACCTCGTGGGTGGCTTGGTAGTTCGAAACAACACAACAGCCAAATCAACGACAACATCAACAAAGACCACACGACCATTGCCGAGACCACTTTGGTCTCGGCTCGACTTCTACAAACCAAACAGCAAAATCAACCCGAACCACACCGAGACCTCTTGGTCTCGGCTTCTAACCGGTAACGACATTAACCAAAAATCAAAACCACGACAAGATACAAGTATATAAGATCATGTTTAACGTAACCATGCCGAGACCAAGAGGTCTCGGCTCGAACCTGCTAACAGCAGCAACCAATACGGACTAAAAATCAAACTCGGTTCAAACTAACATCAAACCAATTCGACTAGAACACGTCAAACCACACGAAACTATTATCTCAAAGTTTAAATCCGGTTTTTAACTCACGATTATATAATCTCATTTCATTTAAGGTTTTAAACCCACGACAAACATGAACACATAAATCGGTATATATATAAAAAAATAATAATATCGAACGGGTTTTCTCGGTTTTACCATGACGAGAAGGAGAAGGGAACAAGCGGAGATGGTGGCTGTGAGGACAGCCATGGCGGCTGTGGTGGTAACTCGAACCCAAACGAACCGAAAACAAACCCGAATAATATTCCTTCGATCTATACTCGACGGTTAGAAGTTGTTGTTGCCGGAAAACTTGTCGAAAAACTGGGTTACCGAAAAAAAAGAATAGATGAGGGTGGGTTTCTTAGCGCGTGAAGTATATGGGAATGATGAGAATGGTGATAGGATTAAAATGGTGTTGACGGTGTAGTAGGGTGAGCGGCGGTGTCGGCTCAAATGGCCGGAAATGGCGCCGGATAATAGAGAGAGTAAGGTGAGAGAGAGTTAGGATAGGAAGTGTGTGGTAGAGGTAGGTATCTTATAGAATGTATTACACACGTTTTGTTTTCAACTCTATCATTGATAATACTGTAGAGAAGAGGACACATAAGCTAGTTTTTCTGATATTTCAAGATTTTTATGCTAGATAAGGTAGTATAGGAAATCTTGTCTTAGGTAGGTGTAGGAAATCTAGTATGGACGAATGGTGTATAGATATGATAGATTTTTGGTAGATTTTTTATGTCCTATGTATACGTGGAATGAGAAGATATAAAACAGGAGGGTATGATATGTCAGGGAATATGTATGGGTTAAGATAATATATTGCTCAAGTGGTTATAGTAGGTATAGATTGATTATATATTTTTATAAAAAGGATCGGTTTGGTTTGTGTCATCCGAAAGATCTATGTAATATTTCTATATCAAGAAGAAAAATTAAAAGGGTAGATTGTATATAAAAGTTATAGAACCAAGTGGACACATTTTGCTTGTGAAAAAGAAATAGATCGATTTATTATGGAGTAGGATTTGCATGATCTACGTATTACATATAAGAAGAGTTTGCATACATAACTTCGTATGGTAAAATGAAGGTAAGTTGGAATTGAGTTAAATATTCAAATTGTAGAAAAGCTTGTCATTATTTGGGACGTTTGAATTTAGTGAAAATAGGGTGTCATGGTTTATTCGTGTCTCGTAGTATGTGTCGCTAAAATGTAACGTGGTAATGTTAACAATAAGAGAAAAATTTTAATGTCCCCGTAAAAATGGGATTTGTTAAATGGTAACACCAGATTATTATTAATCAATGAGATTTATCACAGTGGATTTTTACGGTATCTTACAGTATCCACCCTTAAATTTTGAACTTCGTCCCGAAGTTCAGTCTATGATAGGTGTTGAAAATGTGGTGTTCTAAGGTGAGGGTTTATGGAAAATGTTGTCGAGAGGTTTCTAACCGAGCATCGAGAAAACGAGATCTAGTTAGATTTATTCATGCTAGATGAAATAGATTCGAATGTTGGTTCAATTAATAAGCTTAAGGACTGGGAATAATGAGAATAACGATCAGGAACTGTGGGAATTTAACGGCTAGTGAACAGTGTATACTAACAGTCATGAACGGTGCCCTCAACGGCTAGTTTTAGTTCCAGCGGTTAGATTTAGCTTATAAATATTCCATTTTAATTTTCATTCTTTCACAAATTATTTTTCTCTCGTTCCACATCTCAAAAATGTCGCACCTCATAATTATGCTAGCGATTGTGTACGTTATTCTTGTGGTTATCTACTTGAGGTACGCTCCGGAAGAAGATTTCCAATATTTGGTTGTGATTTTAGCGTTTGTCATCCCGCTGATGATTGTAGCTCTTATCGTGGATATGGCGTGGGGAAAATAGATAGTAGGAAGGTTGGGATAAATAGTTGTAACTTTAGCATTATCATTGCTAGTGTTATTGTTATGCACTAATTTCCTCGTATTCTAATAAAATTTATGTTATTTGTGCTTCCCAAAAATCCTTAGTGAATTCTTAAGTTTCTAATGCTTGTACTCCTATCATAAGAATGGTGGGTAATATGTGCATGTATTTATTTGTGGTTGGTCAAAAGTGACATTTATAAGCAATTTATTTTGTCTCAATATTTTGCTTTTGAATGGAAATTGTTATTAGGAAATCTGAAAGATAACTGTTTCATTCATGACATGATTCTTCCTAAATTAGACATAGTTGATCAGGCTATGTATAATTTGAGGACCAAATGATGTAATGCTTGACTCAGTCACCGTGATATTTATGCTTTTTCAAGAGTTTGATATGGTTCCATTATAATGGTTCCGTCACAAAGTCGGACACCCTCTGATTATTTTCAAATGAATTATAAAGTTTTTGTTCATATTCCGAGGATAAGTCAGGAATTTCTAAAGTGCTACTAGGATATCTTTGGTATAGACTTAAGTTTTAGGTGAGGATTTCTTACAATGTGGTAATAATCTATTGTTTGGCTTAGAAATGGTGTTGTCCAATTTTCTAAGATGAATACAGTGTATTGTTACATAACTACTATGAATAGGGAGAATAGAATAGAAATTGAAATAGACGTGGATTATAATTATTTCGGAAATATTACAAGGTAGAGTCTTCATACTGTAGAAAGATAATTGTTACACTTAGGTTACATCCATCATACATAAGGTGAATACAAACGGAGATACAACTTAGATGGTTTTAGACTAGAGTTTATTTATCCATGACAGGAATTTACTCTCTGCTTAACATTGGTGTCATCCTTCGGCGTTGTTAAGTTCCTAAAGAGTTTCCATTCTCTTCCACGGGTCTTGTCGTTCTAATTGGTATTTCGTTTTGGGCATCGGTTCTTGTAGTGCCCCTGTTCGCCACAGCCGTAGCACACTATTTCTATTGGCTGCAAGTTTGCATCCGTGGCTCTGCAGTCCTTAGTTTTATGGCCCATTTTTCGGCACTTTCCACATCGGTCAGGACAAGGTCCATTGTGATGCATCCGACATTGGTCACACTGGGGTAGTGTCCCGGCATAGCCCTTTCCTTTAGTGGGCACATCCACATAAGCCCTGGCGGTTTCCTGACGGCAGTTTTGCGGGTGGTGGCGGTCGTTGCGGTGTTGCTGATAGTTGTTGTGGTTGTTGTTGTTGTCGTTCTTCTTCTTGTTGTTGTTGGGAGTGGTGGTTCCATGATCATTTATCTTTCTCTTATGATCATTACCGTCGGAGGTAGAATTTCGTTTGATTTCTCGATCCAATAATCGTTGTGTAAGTGTGATTGCATCCTCAAGAGTCTTCGGGTTGGATGCGGTGACGTCCCCCTCGATGCTTTGGGGTAGTCCTTCCACATAGCATTCTAGCGTCTTTTCTATGTCTGACACCATGGACGGGCATAGAAGAGATAATTCTTGAAATTTTCGGTTGTACGTCCTCAGGTCATTATTTCTCACCACTAGTTGATGAAATTCATCCTCTAGTTTCCTAACCTCCATCCGAGGACAGTACTTCCTTAACATCTTATTTTTCAGTTCAGTCCAGGAGATTTGGAATGCTGCATCGGCACCCATGGTTTTGACAATAGCATTCCACCAAGATAGGGCATCTCCCCTTAAAGTTCCAGTAGCAAAAGTGACTTTGTTGTTCTCTGCGCAGTTGCTTCTCATGAATACAGTTTCACTACATTCAAACCACTGAGCTAACTCTGTCACTCCTTCTATACCCTTGAAGGTGGTTGGCTGACAACTCATGAAGTCTTTGTAAGTACATTTACGATGTGTAGATGCCTCACCTTCAGTCGTTGCTCCTATGTTATTGCTTGTGCGGGTGGCAGCATCGGCCTCGCGTGCTGCGGCAATGCCGGCATCAATCATTCTTTGGACATCCTTTGGCGTTAGTACTGTGGTAGGGTTGGTAGTTTCGTGTCCGGTACGCACCATTTTCTATTAAGGCCATAAGGAACACGGATTTAGAATTTACATAATAGTCTTGTTAGAACGATTTGAGTAATGGAGAAGCGAGTATATGAGTTCTAACAATCCTGCCAAAACGTGAGGTTATGATTAAATTGAAGATCACAACAATTACGACATGTTTGGATACCATCGTAAGTGAGTGATCAATTCTTGGTATAGAATTGCTAAGGAACAAACTGATTCATCTACAAAAGCTGAAGTTCAGCAAATTTTTCTTCATTCGTCAAGTTTTCTTCCGAAATTTTGTCTTAAAGAATTCTATGGTCATAGCCTAGTTTGTGTTGGTATGAGGAATCCTAACAATCGTAGGTAATATTATGGTAGGTCTGGATATAATCACCGTAAATATCATAATATTAACAACTTGATCGATTGTTTTACAAAGCAAACGATACAAGGTCTTTTATTAATATTAATGTTCCATGCAGCAGGTTAATATACCTCTGTCTTTCTTATTGTAAGGACTGTCATGTGGGAGTGTTTCTTAATATCTCTGACTGAAACCTAGTCAGTCCGTCCTGAAAGTCCATCTTGTCGGATAAAAGGTCAGATAGGGTGTCGTTGGTTGTGAGTGGTGTTTTGTAAATGATGTACTGGAGTGTATCAATCTGTTCTTTATGACGCTCCAGTCGCGTCATGCTGGTGGGAGGAGTAGGTGTGTGGGTAACTATTGTCCTGAAACTCTCTCCAGTCTCGAGGACTCGGGCTGGAGCAATGAAAGCAGGTGGGAAATAGTAATTATGAGGGAGACCTGAGAGGGTAAATTCTCTCTAGGAGTCGACTCCCGTTGGTGGGGTGTAAATGGGTAAGTCTGGGTGAGTAGTCTTAACGATTAGTCGGGTCCAACCAACGGTGGAGGGGATGATGATAGTAGTGGTGGTAAGGTATGGTAATGTTATCCTGATCATGTCTAGGGGTGAAGTAAGGTGGAAATGGTGGTACAATCGGTACTAAGCGTAGGTGTATCTTGTTAATAAGTCCATTGAGGTGGCTCCAAAATGGTGTTATAAACAGTTCGGGCTCATAAGGTGCTAAAATCCTGACTTTTCTGCGTCGGGCTACTGAGACAGGTGGGAGTGGTAGTGTAGGTAATGGAGAATTTGGCTCAACCTCTTTCCAAATCGTTTCTTGGTGTGAATTCTGTCCAACCTCGAATGTTGCCGGACAACCAATCAACTCTTTATCTGAATAAAGTTCAGCAGTTTTCCTAAGTTTCTGACGTAAAGGCGAGCGAGTAGGTGATGATGGGGGTGGTATCTGAGTAAATTTCGTATTGGGGTTGTGACATTAATACATAAGGATCTTCAGTATTTGGAGCAATTTGATAAGTAGGTGATGTACGAGTAGTATGGAGGGTAAGTTTGGTAATGTCAACTGGTTGGGTAGACATGGTATTGTAGTAGCCGAAAATAATAATTATAAGTAATTCGTACGTTAAGAGCGTAATGGTAAGTGTGAGATAATACAGTGGGTAACGTGTGAAGAGTGAACATCCAGCATGTAAAGATTAGTGCAAAATAATCTTAATAGGTAATGTATTGAGCACGGCAGTCTGCAGACACGGAGGGCGTAAAATGGTATGGTGTAAAATCATTCATTTTGAAAGTGTGGTTATAGTTCGATGTTTGAAAACATTTGATTCTCTATAACCATAGGCTCTGATACCAATCTGTAACACCCCCTAATTTGGTTTGTGGCAGCGGAAAAGTAATTAGGGTGTTACGGTGAGGATCGAGGTTTAAATTTCAGAAAACGGCCCGGAAGAGGCGTTTTGAAAGTTATATGTCATTCAAAATAATAGTTTTGGTACAAAGGAAAAATATCTGTTATAAAAATCCCACAAAAATGTGGTAATTTGGAAAGAATGACATATTTGATTTTTACACCATTTTATTTATCAGAGTATAAGATGCCCGCTCCGTGTCTTGTCCTGCTCCGTTAATTACCTGAGATAAACATGCTTAAAACGTCAACACAATGGTTGGTGAGTTCGTGGAGTTTAATAGAAAAGAACTTTCTTTCAATAGATTTTAAGATGTGTACAGTGATTGTCGCAATAAATAATAGTTCTTCATTAAATAACCATTTGTGTTGAATAAAATCCACACGTAATTCATGTATGATCTCCAAAATCATAAGTTTCAAGTTTTTAAATGAAAATGAGCTACGTTGTTATATGCTCGAAATAAAATGTTGGGTCAACTTTTAGTAGTAACAATATACAAGCAATCTATGCTGTCTTTTGTATAATTCACAATTTAGTCACAAATGATAACAACTAAGGTTCAAGTACATGATTCATAATCATAACACATAGTGAAAACATTAATCTAGTGTCTGAAATCTATCAGTGTGGAGTGGTGTTTACTAAATACCGCTGTATCCTAATATATATGATACATTCATATATTCATAAAGTTATATTGCTCAAAGCCTCAGGATACGCAAACGTTAACAATGTATCGCACAAACGACATGTATTATATCGCACAAACGACATGTATTATACTGCACAAACAGCATGAACTATACCGCACAAAGCAGTATGAAATGTATCGCACAAACGACATGTATTATACTGCACAAACAGCATGAACTATACCGCACAAAGCAGTATGAAATGTATCGCACGAACGACATGTATTATATCGCACAAACGACATGTATTCAATGAAAATCAGTGTCATGTTATGACAAGTGGTTTAGAGTGCTTTTATCCAAGTTCAGCATGTAAGGTACGCACGTAAATTGTAAGTAAAATGAGCATATAACTCTACTAGGGAGTATATCGTAACATGTAACCAGGAGTAGTAAT
The DNA here is from genome assembly GCA_021014915.2 of Artemisia tridentata subsp. tridentata. Classification (NCBI taxonomy): domain Eukaryota; kingdom Viridiplantae; phylum Streptophyta; class Magnoliopsida; order Asterales; family Asteraceae; genus Artemisia; species Artemisia tridentata. The sequence goes on from CP139506.1 coordinate 360,172,330, forward strand.
TCATAGAAATCTTTCAAGTATAAAGTAATTGAAAATCATTTGAGCATGTATCTCCCCCAAAAAGTTATTAAAACAAGCATTAAAAGAGTAGGGGCCACGACTCACCTTATCCACAGCAAAGCAAAGATCACACTGACACGACTGGCATCTAGAGCATATCACAACGGTCTCATACAGCACGACGGTACACAACAGTCTAGGATCGGCACAACCTAGTACGCATACAGTTATCTCAAAACACGTCTCGCACAATAATAAAGTCTATAAAAGACAATGTGTCGCAATTTTCGTGGATTACTCAGTTTTCAAAACTTATCAAAAGCTTAGTTCCAACGTTTCGTGTGGTGTGGTAAGAAGACCTAGACTCGACATACAACTCACGCCAAGGAGAAGAGTCATCGACAAACTCGAGAGAATACTGACGAGCACTCAAACCAAGGAAAACAACTCTAGGAGTTAAAGACAAACAAACACCTCAAATAAAATAACTTAGTTTGTACGTTTCGATATTTACCCCGTTATCCCCAAATAACTTATATAAAATATAAACATCTTATAAATAGAAATAAGTTTAACTAATAAAATTAGTTTTTCTCGACTCGTTGAGACTTAGATTAACCAAATCTGAAATTACAATATTTAATAAGTTTATGTCTCGCTATTATTCTTGTAAATATTAGTTTTAGTTTTATTAAAGATTTTGGGTCTGGTCCGAGTTTAATATATTATACCGTCTCGAGTCAAAATGTTCAACGAATCCGATATCTAATATTGTAAGTCCGATAACGATCCATATAATCTAAATCATAATCCGATATCCAAGTGTCCATCAAATATTTATACGTTCTCGAAATTAATGATCATGTCCCCGATTGTCAATCCACAATTAACCGAAACGTACTACATATACTCAATAACAAACGCGATAGTATTTTATGTAACATTCGAAATGTTATTATAGCTAGACACACCTTTTTAACACAACCAAAAATCTGTTTTAACTTGTTGGGCTTTGGCCCAAATTTAATACCAAACGCACCCTAATGTGGGCTGCTAGCCTAAGTCCACTTCAAAAATAATCCTAACACACTCATCTTTAGACTAAGTACTAATTTACTAAACCCATATCAAAAACAAACCTAACTGTACCTCGTGGGTGGCTTGGTAGTTCGAAACAACACAACAGCCAAATCAACGACAACATCAACAAAGACCACACGACCATTGCCGAGACCACTTTGGTCTCGGCTCGACTTCTACAAACCAAACAGCAAAATCAACCCGAACCACACCGAGACCTCTTGGTCTCGGCTTCTAACCGGTAACGAAATTAACCAAAAATCAAAACCACGACAAGATACAAGTATATAAGATCATGTTTAACGTAACCATTCTGAGACCAAGAGGTCTCGGCTCGAACCTGCTAACAGCAGCAACCAATACGGACTAAAAATCAAACTCGGTTCAAACTAACATCAAACCAATTCGACTAGAACACGTCCAACCACACGAAACTATTATCTCAAAGTTTAAATCCGGTTTTTAACTCACGATTATATAATCTCATTTCATTTAAGGTTTTAAACCCACGACAAACATGAACACATAAATCGGTATATATATAAAAAAATAATAATATCGAACGGGTTTTCTCGGTTTTACCATGACGAGAAGGAGAAGGGAACAAGCGGAGATGGTGGCTGTGAGGACAGCCATGGCGGCTGTGGTGGTAACTCGAACCCAAACGAACCGAAAAACAAACCCGAATAATATTCCTTCGATCTATACTCGACGGTTAGAAGTTGTTGTTGCCGGAAAACTTGTCGGAAAACTGGGTTACCGAAAAAAAAGAATAGATGAGGGTGGGTTTCTTAGCGCGTGAAGTATATGGGAATGATGAGAATGGTGATAGGATTAAAATGGTGTTGGCGGTGCAGTAGGGTGAGCGGCGGTGTCGGCTTAAATGGCCGGAAATGGCGCCGGATAATAGAGAGAGTAAGGTGAGAGAGAGTTAGGATAGGAAGTGTGTGGTAGAGGTAGGTATCTTATAGAATGTATTACACACGTTTTGTTTTCAACTCTATCATTGATAATACTGTAGAGAAGAGGACACATAAGCTAGTTTTTCTGATATTTCAAGATTTTTATGCTAGATAAGGTAGTATAGGAAATCTTGTCTTAGGTAGGTGTAGGAAATCTAGTATGGACGAATGGTGTATAGATATGATAGATTTTTGGTAGATTTTTTATGTCCTATGTATACGTGGAATGAGAAGATATAAAACATGAGGGTATGATATGTCAGGGAATATGTATGGGTTAAGATAATATATTGCTCAAGTGGTTATAGTAGGCATAGATTGATTATATATTTTTATAAAAAGGATCGGTTTGGTTTGTGTCATCCGAAAGATCTATGTAATATTTCTATATCAAGAAGAAAAATTAAAAGGGTAGATTGTATATAAAAGTTATAGAACCAAGTGGACACATTTTGCTTGTGAAAAAGAAATAGATCGATTTATTATGGAGTAGGATTTGCATGATCTACGTATTACATATAAGAAGAGTTTGCATACATAACTTCGTATGGTAAAATGAAGGTAAGTTGGAATTGAGTTAAATATTCAAATTGTAGAAAAGCTTGTCATTATTTGGGACGTTTGAATTTAGTGAAAATAGGGTGTCATGGTTTATTCGTGTCTCGTAGTATGTGTCGCTAAAATGTAACGTGGTAATGTTAACAATAAGAGAAAAATTTTAATTTCCCCGTAAAAATGGGATTTGTTAAATGGTAACACCAGATTATTATTAATCAATGAGATTTATCACAGTGGATTTTTACGGTATCTTACACTTGTTTAGCCCCTCAGCAGTCTTAGGGACAAAAGGACCATCCCTGATACAAGTGATGTAGTATGGTTCCATACCAGTCAAGTAGCAAAGCATTCGCTTTTTCCACTTGCTAAATTTTCTAGCTTCGAGTCGGGGAGCAACAGCTGAATAGCTTCCTCCCTTTTTATCGACGAGCTGGGGCACATTAATATCAGCCATAGTAGGATCTTGGTTTTAAAAACCTTGAGAACTCTTGGTTTTAGAAAAGATTTTATAAATCAGAGGCTCTGATACCACTTGTTGTACCCTTTACACACTTAGAAGTAACTACAAAGTTAATCTAATTGTGTTTATGACTGAGATTAAAGTATTGATTAATTATAACTGATAAGTAAAACGTAAATATAAAAACACAAGTTTTTCAACATTTAAATTCTTATTAGAAATCAATCAAAGAATCTATTACCCAAGTGTTTGCGGAAAAACACTTGGGATTGAATAGACAAGGTATGGTTTGTCTCCTATCTAAACTCAAGTTATTCTTGAGTGGTAACAATATCGACCCACTGAGCTATCTCAGGGACTTGGTTACTCTTTGTAGGAGAAAAGTGGTTTTGTGAAAGTCTAAGCTTTTAATGCACAAAACTTAACCCAATTTTCTCCTATCTATTCATGTTTATACACAAAGTATAAAAGAGCACCTATGATTAAAAAAATACAAAAAGAATAACCTAGCGTGTCTGACAACTACAACAGTATTTGTCATTTCCAAGAACCAATGGGAATAGGCTAAAAAGTCTTTCCGAGTGTCAGGTCTGACACTTCTTGACTTTAAGCCGTTTTAGGGAAGGTTTGTTTCTGGCCCGATAAGACCTCTGCTTATCTTCTCAAACTCTCCCCGCCTAATCCCGCCTTTCTTTCAAACTTCTGATTCTTCAGTCTAGGTCTTCAGTCTTCAGTCTTCAATCATTTATTGTTGTTGAGGAGACTGGGGGTTCAGTGAGTTCTTGTCCAATACTCACTGAACCCACCATCTTCTTCTTTGGCTTAAGTCCTACTCAGGGAGTTCTGCTTTCCTGAGTGGTGAATCCTTTTTCTTAGACTCGTCTTAAGCATCCTGAAGATGACACATTGAGTGACTGTTCACTCAGTGACTTGAGAGTGTTTACGGTAGATTAACACTTGGCTAATTTGTGTCCAAATCTTATTTTAAGGACTCTTGGGTACTGACGGACCCAACAAAAAGTAGTAGTTATGTTTCGTTTCTTTAAAGTTTTTTTTTTCCCCTATACTAATTTTACAATTTATCTCTCATATGTCTCCAACAAGGCTTGAACCTCAAATCTATAAATTGTTGGTCAACTCATATCCACTAAAATAAATGTAATTTATATTTCTACTTAAAAAACAGTTGGTACAATTATTTCAACCATAATTCTTAGACTACCATTAGCAAAATAAAAGTAATTTATATTTCTATTTAGAAACAGTTAGTACAATTATATGATTAATATTTTTTCAAGTTAATATAAACATTACCAGTAATGTCTTTTTCTACATAAAACAATGGAGCCTACTAAGGGATTCAATTTCTATTTTTTAATTATAAAATTCAAATCAACTTGAGATAATCTTAATCTTTATACTTAGGTACCACGTAAAACAATGTCTAAGAGCGTTAGCTATGGTAACGTCGAGCTCAGCATTATGCCTAGCTGGCACCGACGTTGTCGGCGTTACCATAATGGCCTCACCACAAATCCAACGGCGTAGGGTTGGCCGTTGATGTACCAACGCGCGTTCGAACTTTTTTTTTTTTTTTTTTTTTTTTTTTTAATTTAATGAGTTAGTGGCCTAGTGAAAGTAGTTGCTGTTGAATTTTTTGAAAGGAGTGGGTTGCGGTCTTTAAAAAAAAGAAATGAAAATGAGTTTAACTCTTTTTTTTTTTAACTTTTTTTATAAAAATATTATTTGTATTTTTATTTGAATTTATGAAATTTAGTTTGTTTGAAAAGATAGAAAATAAAATAAAATGATGGGTCTCAAAAAGGTGATGTTAATGATGTTATTAGTGAAGAGGTAGTTTTAGGTGTTGGTGTTAAAAGTGACGATGGTGATATGATCACTTTTAAATGTTAACGGTGTTATTACACCCAGTGCTCTAAGAGCACAAGGTGTGGTAACGCCACCTCCAGTGTTATGCTGAGGTGGCAAGCGTTACTATAGCGTTATTACACCGTGTAGGGGCGTTATGGTGCTGTGTTGATGCCCACGTTGCCACGGCAACGTGCGTTATGCAAGCTTTTAATAAAAAAAAAATCACCCCCTTGACATTTGATGTTGTTGCTGGTGTCGATGGTGTATATACTATCTTGGAATGAGTTGATTTATATGTGTGTTACTTTGTGTGTGTGCAGGTGTGTATTGCGGTGGAGAAGAAAGACTATTTTTTTATTTTATTTTATTTTTTATTTTTTTTTGCTGCTGTTGCTGGGCTAGTAGTGAATGGGGTTGAATTTGTATTGAATGGCTTTAGTAGTGAATGGGCTTTAGTAGTGAAAAAAAAGTTAAGATTCCTTTTTTTTTTTTTTAATTAGATGTTGTTTATTAAATGAAGTATTAGTTTAGGGGTTGAATTTATAATTTTTATTTTTTAAAGAAAAGTGGGCCCAAAATGTGGTGTTATGATAATGGGTGTTTTTTTAGTGTTAAGGTTGAAATGTTAAAGATGATGTGGTGCGGTGTTATGAGTTAACCCAAAGTTACCACACCTTGTGCTCTAAGAGCACAAGGTGTGGGCTCACCACCACCTCGCCACTCCACGCTGGCACCCTCGCCATTGCTCGCCACTACACCGCCTAGCCTCGCCATTTCTCGCTAGTTTTACTTTCGTCGTCTGCATGACGAACCCAAATTATGACATTGTTACCATTGGAGTGGGACCCAAATCAATATAAACGGTTTTAGATTATGTAAAAACTAGCCATTTGAACCTTCTTATTGTGTTTCTTGTTTTCCTTCACGGCTATGTCACTGTGTGAGATTGTTGAAGAAGACAGAAATGTAAAAGAGAGAGGCGCATTTGGATAGTTTACATAAAACCCTAAATATTGATATAATATCTTGGCTACAATTATTTTAGCCAAGTGCCTACATTCCTCCATCAAAATTACACAATAAAACACTTAAGGACCCACAAGAAAAATCAGGGATCCACAAAAAACTCAAAGACCCATATAAAAAGAGTTGAAAATCGTAAGGAGTTGGCTAAAAAAATTGTAGCTAACATTTTCTCTTGATATAAATGTTTTAATTCAATCCCATTAGTAGCGAAGCCCATTTAGCAAAAATAATGTAGCACCATTAATAGAAAAAGTTAATTAGCGAAGCCCATATAAATGATTTATAAATATTATGTAAAAAAATATTAATAAGTTGTATTTTTTAGTTTATATAATTTAGAGTAAATTACACCGTTCATCATGGTGGTTTGGCCAAAATCACTATACTCGTCCCTCCATTTTCATTTTTGCATTGTTAATCCTTATAATGAAGTTTCATAACACTGTTAGTCCTTATCTCTAATTGTCGTTATCTTCTCCGTTAGCTCTCAGTCGTCAAGTGGCAACGTTAGTCCATTAACCAAATGATCGTTTGCAACGTTAGTCCTTTATACTAACAGTCGTTTATAATTAAATAAAAATTTGGTTTTCTTACGTAACTCGTCCGTTTTCATACGTTTTTGTCCGTTTTCGTCCGTTTTTATGCGTTTTCGCCCGTTGATCGGTGTGTTTTACATACACCTCATAGCATGTTAATTACGCATTGTTGCATTGTTATTCGTTGTTATACATGTACTTTGAGGGTGCTTTGTGGTTATGTAGGCTATGCGCATAAAGGAGTTAAGTTGGTGATATTACAAGCTTATAAAGGCTAAACGTTTAAAAGATGTGCAAGCTACTATATTGTTAAAGAGAAAAGAGAGAGAGCCACACATTCAAATGATAAAGAGCACGAAAATATGAAGTTAATAGTTGCTTATTTCCGTCACAATGTTCAGCTCGTGGAATGGACTTATTAAATATTGACATTTGGGCCACCTTAAAGAAAAGAAGTAAACGGGGGCCTTTTGGATTCGATGGACACTTCAAACAAAAGGCCTTTTCATATATATCATTTGAAAAACACAGGAGGCGGACCCCATTTATTTAACACAAGCCGACACTTTTTATCTTGGGGGTGACAGGAATGAGAGAATTATATTTTTTTCGATGGACCCCCAAGCTCTTATGATTAGATTCGAAAAACACAAAAAAAAAAAAAAAAAAAAAAAAAAAAAAGACAGCCCCAATACACTGTTCGTCCCATATCAAGGAGATATACATTATTTCTTTACCTCGGCGATTGTGCCAACAAGGGAGGTCTTTAATTCTTTTTGCTTTCATTCGAAGATGATGTCTACGATTGTGATGTGCGGCTAATCTTTTTGTAATCTCTCTCGGTAAAAGATATTTGGTTTGATCATGTTTGCGGATTTTATTTTGTTTGTCAAATATTAATTCAAATGATTTTAATGCATATCATTTGTTTGATTTTAATATTTTAATATGATTATTTGATTCAATTATTGCAAGACATATTATTGCGAGTCAACGGTTGTGCCGAGCCTAATTAGTATAGGGGTTAAGACAATTGTGTGGTAAACATAATTTGTACCCATAATTGTTCATTTGAGTAATTATTAAATTAATTGATAGGATTATTATAAGACATGTTATTGCTAGTCAATGAGTCGTGCCGAGCCTAACTAGTTTAGGGATTAAGATGATTCATGTGGTGAATATAACTTGTGCCCAAAATTGTCCTTTTCAATTAATACAAACTATGTCTATGTGGTTTGAAGGCAAACATTAGTAACAATTCGTAACTTAGTCATATCAATATATCTGGAGCCGGGAGGGATTGCTTTTTACTCAACTGTTTACGAATCTTATTTTTATTTGCTCATTTAATTTTTATTTGTTTATTTACTTTTTAGTTAATTAGTAGTTTTATTATTAAGTAAATCAATCAATCAATTATTTATTTCATAGAATTTAGATTAATTAGTATATTAGTTATTAAGATTTTAAAACCAAAACTTTTATTGATCAGTGATCACCCCAAAACTTAAATTAAAACCACATACTCCTCGTGAATAGAATACCCGCTTGCCCTATCAAGCATAAGGTAATTAGGTTTATTTTTATCGGTACAACGACATCGGTCAAATTTTGGCGTCGCTGCCGGGGAGTGAGTGCGCTTTTGGTTTAAGTTTTTGTTAATAGTTTTTAAATAAAATAAAAAATTACAAAAAGATTTTCTTTTTCTCTTGTTTGTTTTGTTGGTTGTGAGTGTGCAGGTTAGTGTATGCGCACGCGTAGATCGGGATGTACATCACCGTTAGTTTACGATCCCGAGATTTCTAGGTAATCTTGCATGGTCAATTTCATCATTTGTTTAACCTAGAACTTCTATGGATTCATGATGGACTTGTGGGAATCCATTTCATTCTTATGAAAATTGTCCGGAGGAGAAAGCAAGTAGGAAGGAGCGAGTACTTGAGACATATGACTATCAATCTCAATATGATGATTATGAGCATAACACATATCATGCTAATTACAATATTGAGATGGAAGATTACACGAGGTATCGAGGGGAATATGGTGGTCAATATTATCATCATTCATATTAGAGCTCTAGTTTATTCGATCAACCACAGAGACCGACTCAACAATATGATCATCAAGGCCTAGGACAAGGTGATAACCATCTCTCGTATCTTGACCAAAAATTGGATCAGCTCATTTCAATGATTAAATCCAACAGAGAGGCAAATCAAAGATACGCTAGTATTGCAGCTCTTGAGACAAATGTGGATCCATTGGCAGATCAATTTAATAGGCAAGAGACATATGAATCTCAAGGCGTCACCATGTTTGATTTTGATGATGAAGATGAAGATGAAGAAGATGAATATAATACTGATGCTCATAACAATTCATTCGATGATCTCATTTTTCCGGTTCAAGATGATCGTGAAGAATCGTTTCCTTCTAAAGTTGGGGAGGGAGTTGTGGAGACTAATACCACACCTTATCTCCCAACTTTAAATGAACCAACACTTTCATCAATTGATGATACAAAATCAAAAGAAGATGAGGACTTGTTTGCTCCTTCGCTATATGAAGATGAGTGTTCAAATTCATTGGAAGAACAAGAATATCTCAGTAAGGAAGAAGTTGAAGTCACTCATATCGACCAAAATCCACCACAAGTGCCACAAGAATTAATCAAGAAGGTTGGTGTGAGTGACTCAACTTATACAAAAGGTAAAACATGAGTAAAGGTGTTACTAATTGAAAATAATTATGATGTTGAGCGGTGTAATAAGAACTCTAATAGGTCACTCTTTCATATTATTCTTGAGCAAGTTCATAGGAAAGCACGAGTAAGAGTTCATAAATTGAGAGAACCCCTGCGCAAAGAAGAGAAGAAGTTTCTTGGAGTGCCAAATTGTGGTAAGTTGATTAAGGATGCAAGCAAGAAGGCCCGTGTGAAACAGGTTCGTAGTGCATCAAGTCGAAGAAAAAGGAAAAGACGAGTATGGGTTTCAAAGCATTAACACTTCTTCTGCATAAGGGAAACTAATTTTCATAAAGTGTTTGAAAAGAGAGATATGGCATGGACTTGTAAAGTTTCACTGCGTCTAGGTAACCCGTTTGGTAAATGCTCCATCAGACCACCATGAAACCAATACCACGTATTGTCGGGCTGACGACGGTAAACTTAGCGTTTTGGGGGAGGCAACGCGTGGGT
>CP139506.1:360182125-360232821 GCA_021014915.2 Artemisia tridentata subsp. tridentata
TTTTTTTTTTTTGTTTTTTTTTTTTTTTGGATTATTTTTAAAATTAAAAAACAAAAATAACAACAAAAAACTCACAAAAACTATTAAAAAACTTAAATGAAAAAATTTTAAAACGGGAAAAAAGGCAAAAGTTTTTTAACTATTAAGACAAGAAAGTAAAATTGTTTTTTAAAAAAAAAATGACAAGTAAATAAAGAGTAAATTTAAAATTTTTCATTAAAATGTAAAATTACAATGTTTTTTTAAAATAAATGACAAAAAAAAAAAAGCTACAAATAAGAATAAAATAGCTACAATGAGAACAAATAAGCAAAGATAATTCAAATAAGCACTTAATAAGACAGAAATAAGCAATGCACTTGAAATTTCAAGAAATTTATGAAACTTACAAATACCCTTGCACAAACAGGGCACAATAGGCCCGAAGAGCTACTCTACAAGCTCTAGCTTGTCAAAAGACAAGCTAGTAACAGCAATAAGCCCTTCCAGGTCTGGCTTATCATCCACAATAGCTTATTTTGACTTTCGTTGACTATTTTTTACTTTTTATGATTTTTTTTTTTTTTTTTTTTTTTTTTTTGATTTTTTTTTTAAAATTCAAAACAGAAAATAACAACAATAAACTCACAATAAGCTATTAGAAAACTTAAATGAGATTATAAAACAGGAAAAGCAAAGAGCTTTTAAGCTATTAAGACAAGTAAAGTAAAGAGTGCTTTTAAATAAAAATGACAAGTAAATAAAGAGTAAACTTAAATTTCATTAAAATGTAAAGATTACAATGCTTTTTTAAAAGTAAATGACAGAAATTAAAGGTACAATAAGCTTAAAAATAGAAAATAAGCTAAATTACACTAGGAAAATGGTCTAAAAGCAAGGACATTGTGTGTGAAGGATGAGGCTGCTATTTATAGGCTGAGAGAGGATCTTTAGGGTTTGGAGAAGCTTCATGATCTTTGTTTTTAGCCATTGATCTTAGCTTGATGCCCAATCCTTGAATTCGTGGCCCTTGATCATGTGTAGAGTTTGCTTGTCCAATGAAATCACTCCAAATTGCCCATGTGGCATTCTTTAGTGTCCCCTCAGTCTTCTAAAAGCATATAAGTAAGGTGGGTTAATTTGGGTTGCAAGGTAAATAGAGATAGAAGACAGTGAACAGTAAACGGGTGAATATCTTGGCGCGTAAGTCTGTTTCAGGGGTTGACCGGTAATTAATTGCTTCTTTGACCTCCGGGTTTTAGTGGTGGATCGGGTATTAGTTATGGATCCGGGTTTAGATAGAAGGATTGGATTGGGCTGGGGAAATGGGCTTGGGGATATATAAGGATTGGGTTTGTTATTTGTGGATCCAATTATAAGTTTAGGATTTAGTAATAATTTTTAGGTTTAAAGTTAAAAGGACCAAGGTTGCTACATTTATAAATTCAAGGGCCAATGTTGACAACTTGAGCATAATTGTGATCCAAACTTGTAAATTCTTCCCCAGCCTCGGCTTTCGATACTCTTTCCATTCTCGTGCTCGTTTTTGTCCATTTTCCTTATTTTTTGTCCATTTTCATGATATTCGTACCTGCACATGCATAAACAAAAAAACACAATATATTTGGCATATTTGATTAGTTTTTGGTCATTTTGATCTGTTTTTGGTCAAATAAAAGGTATGTGAATTAATACATACCAAGGGTGTCACATATGTTACATGTTTTTGTAAGAAATTGTGGTTAAAAATAGGTCAAAATGTGATTTTTGGAAAAATTAAAAAAAAAAAATTAGAAAGAAAAAAGAAAAAGAAAGGAAATCACATTATAAGAGTTTTGTGCTAATGGATGTGGAAGTTTCTTCTACATATGTTTGTTGAGTGTTTGCAGATTCTGAAGATTAGCTTGTGGATGACTTATTCGAGCAAACTAGAAGATCCGGCCATGATTATAAGGTGCACCCGATTCCATTGTATAATTTGGTTATAAAATTGATTTGATGGTTTGCATGTAGTTAGGCATATGTATAATTAGTAGATGATCAAACTATACCCGATTGAATTTCCCTACTTACTCTTACTTAGAACGGGAAGAAAGTAAAATAATATAATATGAAATATAATAATGTAATAGTTGGGTTAGGACACTTAAATTGATCTTATCCGGCTTGTCACCTGCGCACGGTGGCCATAAAAAAAGTTGGAGAATTGTCATAATTATTGGTGGTAGTCATATGCTGGGCTTGCCTATCTGATTCGTCACCCGCGCAAGGTGATATTTTAGTTGTTAGCATGGGTCAGACACCAATTCTTATGATAGACACCAATTTTTTATCTATGTTTAGATTGATTATAGGGGTGTACTAAGTATGTTGGGCACATGGTTAATTATATGAAACATAAAGTAAATGAAACCAATGGGAACGGTTATGTTAAGTGTTTAAGAAGGACAAAAATATTGGTAATCATTTTGGATTATTGGTCATATAGGATGGTTACTAGTGTACTAGGTTGAATTTGATCTTTTTGATGGAATTTCAATGGTATGATTAAAAATTATGTAATTAACATGCTAAGATATAGTAGATTTCTTCCTCGGGACGAGTAAGGGTTAAGTTGGGGAGGTTTGATCGATATATTTTACATACACCTAATAGCATGTTAATTACGCATTGTTGCATTGTTATTCGTTGTTATACATGTACTTTGAGGGTGCTTTGTGGTTATGTAGGCTATGCGCATAAAGGAGTTAAGTTGGTGATATTACAAGCTTATAAAGGCTAAACGTTTAAAAGATGTGCAAGCTACTATATTGTTAAAGAGATAGAGCCACACATTCAAATGATAAAGAGCACGAAAATCTGAAGTTAATAGATGCTTATTTCCGTCACAATGTTCAGCTCGTGGAATGGACTTATTAAATATTAACATTTGGGCTACCTTAAAGAAAAGAATTAAACGGGGGCCTATTGGATTCGGTGGACACATCAAACAAAAGGCCTTTTAATATATATCATTTGAAAAAAACAGGAGGCGGACCCCATTTATTTTAACACAAGCCAACACTTTTTATCTTGGGGGTGACAGGAAAGAGAGAATTATATTGTTTTCGGTGGACCCCCAAGCTCTTATGATTACATTCGAAAAACACAGGGAAAAAAAAGACAGCCGCAATAGGAGAATACGCTGTTCGTCCCATATCAAGGAGATTTATATTATTTCTTTACCTCGGCGATTGTGCAAACAAGGGAGGTCTTTAATTCTTTAATTCTTTTTGCTTTCATTCGAAGATGATGTTGGGAATTATTGAAGAACAGACTTAAGTCTGCTGAAGATATGGTTAAGTCTGTTAGGTTAGTTAAGTCTACCAGTACATAGTTAAGTCTGGCAAACATAGTTAAGTCTGGTAGTTAGTAATAGTTAAGTCTGTTTATGTTATCAGAATAGTTTGTTAGCTATATGTTAGGAAAGGATATATACGTATTAGTTATCTTATTAGAAGACATGTTTATCCTTTCACACGTTTTGTAACATTAGGGTTTCCTTAGAGTATAAAAGGAACCCTACGGCATTATTTTTAGTGTGACATTGTGTTTATTGAAAGTTTAATAGTAATACAAAGTTAGAATTAATAGTTGTGTTCTTCATACTTGTTGTTTGTTAAGATTCCGCATTAACAATCAATATACTGTTAAGAGTTTCTCATATGGATTAATTTGGATTTATTCAAGTTATCTATTGTCTTACAAAGGCTACTTAGATCCATAACCGTGGACCTACAAGTGGTATCAGAGCCAATAGAGGGACTCTGAGTAAGAAGAAACACAAACCACAAACACTCGTTCACTCCAAAATCCTGCACAATGTCTCAACCGACCAATGATGAGTACTCAACTCATCTTAGTGATGATGAAGTTTCAAACCATGATGATAATGCATCAGACTCCAGTAGACCTAAACAACAACAACAACAAAACATCCCTGCAACAACCACTATCTCAAACATCAAACTCCCAATTCTGAAAAAGGAGGAGTATGATATCTGGGCCGTGGAGATGGAGCATTAGCTTGAGTATATTGATAATGATGTATGGAAGGTGATTCATAATGGAAACTCAAAGAAGAGGATCTCTGTTGGTAAGGATGGTGTTGTTAGAGTGCTTCCACCAGTCTCTGCTGCAGAGATTCATGCTGTGGAAAAGGAGAGGAAGGCAAGAACCATCTTACTGATGGCACTTCCCAAGGAGCATTTAAGAAGATTTCATGGAATGGATGATGCTAAGGAGATTTGGGAAGCAATCAGAACAAGGTTTGAAGGAAATGCTAATTCAAAGAAGATGCAGAAAGCTATTCTCAAACAACAGTTTGAAGCATTCACTGTGACCAGTTCTGAAGGATTGGAGAAAAGGTATGACAGATTCCAACATCTTCTCTCACAGTTGGAAGCTCATGGTGCTGGTGTATCTAATGAAGATGCAAATCATAAGTTTCTCAAATCTTTGTCAAAAGAATGGTCACATTTGGCAATGAGCATGAGAATGAAAGAAGATGTTGACACTTTGTCAATTGATGATTTGTACAATAATCTTCGGGTCTTTGAACATGAAATCAAAGATGTTTCAAAGGCATCTTCAAGTGCTGCTAATGTTGCTTTTGTCTCCCAAAGCAAGAGCAGTACTAGCACAGTTAATTCTGGTGGCTATAATTCTGGTGTCCATAATACTTCTTCAAGCAATATGAAAGAAAGAGAAGTTCCTGCTGGTTTTGCTGATGAAGTCATCTATTCACTGTTTGCAAAGAGATCAGAAGACAAGGACCTCATTAATGAGGACCTTGAACAGATAAATGATGTAGACATTGAAGAAATGGACATAAAGTGGCAAATAGCAATGATTGCTCTTAGAGTGAAGAAGTTCTACAAGAAAACTGGAAGAAATATCAGATTTGATGGAAAGACACCAGTTGGTTTTAATAAGAAGAAGGTTGAATGCTATAGGTGTCACAACACTGGTCATTTTGCTAAGGAGTGCACAGCAAAGGTGACTACTGATGGGAAGAAGAAGAAAGATTCAGACTCTCAAGAAGAAGACAAGCAGGAGAAAAGTCAAATGGGTATGCTGACTTTGGAAGCTGGTGCTGTTAACTGGGGAGAACACACAGATGAAGAAACAGAACCAAATCATGCATTCATGGCTATTGACTCCAATACTGAGGTATCCTTGTGTTCTAAAACATGCATAAAATCATATAATAATCTTAAAACATTGTGTGATGAGCAAATGCAACAGATAGGTGATCAGGAAGCTAAAATACTTGCTTACACTAATGCTGTTAAGACCTTAAAAGCTCAAGTTGTCACTTATCAAAAACAGCAATTAACCTTAAATGAAAAGCTTACATTTCAAGCCAATGAAATCTATGAAAAAGATGAAAAGCTTAAAAAATATAGGAGAATTGGAATGAAAGCTGTAAAAAATAAGGAAGAATTGCATAAAAGAATAGATACATGGACTAAGTCTGCTAAAAATCTGGATAGATTAATAGATTCTGGTATGAGCTCAACTTGTAAAATTGGTCTAGGATATGAAATAAAATCAGATAGTGAGATTTTAAGTTATGAGGGAGAAATGGAAAGAACTGTGTTCACTAGTACAGATGATGACTTTGCTGGTAAACCTGTACACAATAGATTCTCAAAAACTGACAACTTCAAAGGAGTTCCACCTTTATTAACTGGAGATTACACTCCTAAACCAGAGAAAGAGTTTGATGAGTCTTTGTATGTTTATGGTAAGAAGGGACCTCAAAAGCCTGAAACAAGTATCTCAGATGACAAATCCAGTAAGTATTCTACCTGTCAATCTGATGACAGTGAAGGGTCCATTGGAAATGTCTCTGAACATTCTGAATCAGAACCAGAAGATGTACCAAAAGAGGTGTCTAAGTCTAAACCTGTTAAGATTAGTAAACCAGTCATGTCCGCACCAAAACCTAAAATAGTTGAACCTACTTGTGTCTCACACATAAAAACTCCTAGGCAACATGTTAAAAGTCAAGAGTCACCCAAGGTTGATAGAATGAAAAGAGAATTAGGGAAAGGTTACTCTTTTACTCAGAAAAGATGTTTTGTTTGTGGTAGCCTTAGTCATTTAATCAAAGATTGTTATTTTCATGAAAAGAGAATGATAAGAGAGGCTGAACTTAAGAAACAAAGAAGTGTTAATACTGGTAATGTGATGGCCAAACCAGTGTGGAATAATGTAAACAGAGTTAATCATGCAAATCAACTTGTTCCTAGACCAGTACAAATCAATGCTGGTAGATCACATGTTAATTCTGTTAGGAAAAATGTTAATACTGGTAGGCAAAATATTAATTCTGTTGGGCAAAAGGTTAACTCTGTTAGGCCCAAAATTAATTCTGGGTATGTTAATCCATTTACACCCAAACAACCAGTTGCACATAGACTACAGGTGAACAAATCTAATCAAAGAAATAATTTTGCTAAATCACACTCACCTATGAGGAGACCCATTGTTAAAAATACAGCAAAAATGTCAAACTCTTATGTTGTAAAGGGACATGGGGGGTCTGTTGTTAAGGCCTCAGCATGTTGGTCTTGGGATCCATTTCAGAATGAACTTACTTATAAATCCCAAAGTGTTAAACCCTAGACCTTGATAGATCTTTGAGCGCTCGTGGATCGTTAGTAATGTCTATGTAATCACAAACACACTAATAGAAAGTCTCTATTACTTGTATTCTAAAGCGGAAATCAAACACAAGTAAGAACACAGATTACTAAAAACACTTGATCCTCTATGGATCTTTTATTAAAACTAAAACTTGTTTTTCAAAAACACGTACATAATACATAATAATGTATTCCTTTTATAGACAAGAAACCCTAAACCATTTCACAAGAAACGTATATTCTAAAAACTAAAAGAAGATATGCATTATAATTTCCTAATAAAACTCATGCATATCCTAACTAATAACAAAATACGTGGAATATCTATATCCGCAGAAACAAACTACGCGGTTTTACTACTTCCGCAGAATCACTTCTTCAGCAGAATCCAGCTCTTCAGCAGATTCCGTCAGCAGTATTCCTCAGCAGAATTCTTACTCAGCAGAATTCCCAACAATCCTCCCCTAATCTTGAATTTGACATGGTTAAGTTCAAGATTCTTGATAGATCTTTAATACTTCAGAAAAAGAGGGTTGACTTCGAACATCAACAGCAAAGAATCAAATCAGCCACATCTCCATGAAGGGCAAAACTTTAAACTTCAGGTCTTTGCAGCAACAAATGACAAAGTGTACATCAAAACAGATTAGTTTCATACTATTCTCATCACATCCAGGTGTGTTAACTCCTGTGAGAGGTGAATCATTGAAAATAATGGATTTGATGTCTCTTTACCAATAGTCATTACTACTGGAGTAGTCAAATGTTTAAGTCCGAAAACTATGGTACACTGAGAACCATCTGATTTTTAGCAAATCATCAGCTATAAATGGATTTGATTTGTCTTTACCTGTAGCCGTTTGCTCAGGACTAGCCAATTCTTAGGTTGGATGAATCACCTTTGGTGAATTGATTACCAAATATGGTATTCCACTGCCTTTACCACAAGCCATATACTTGTGGGCTAGCCAATTCTTGGGAATCCAAAAAGGATTAATCCATGGTGAATTTGATGACCATACGACCCTCAGCAATGAAGCATGGGTGAGTTGCATACCCTATGGTTTTTAGCAAACCATTACAGCTATCAACAGATTTGATGTGTCTTTACCAAAGCTGTACCCTTTGGACTAGCCAACTCTTTGATGGACACAAGTCACATCTGGTGAGTTGATAACCATCAACAGAGTGATATACAACAAACCTACAGAAAAGTAGGTACAAATATACAAGATTTTTTTTTTTTTTTTTTTTTTTACTAGCATCAATATGTCATTATGAATGATGATGATGATGTTGATAACTCCAAATCATGACACCGGTATTCATGTTAAAACATCCTAAAAAAGCAACATAGCAAAAATATAGATAATAAAGAGATGGAATATTATCACCCATCTTAATTTCTAAATGCGGCAAGTTGATAATGGAAACCAAAGTTACGCACAAAACCCATTCTCATTTGTCAGTGGATGGATACTCGGTCTAGAAAGTGCTATGCAGAACCTTCCTCCTTCTTCGGTAGTATCGATACTGCAGGAGGTGGAGTGCCCTCGGCTCCCATTTCTGCTCTAAGATCATTGATGCTCTGCTCCAACTCACTTATCCTTTCTCCCATCTCATCGATCTTTGAAACAATAGAGTCTGACATTGTTTGGAATCTGTTTTGCATCTGCTGGAGAAGGGTTTGAACAAACTGTGTCATGTCAGCAGTATTTTGCTTGCCATCTCCTGAATCTTTTTCCATTATTGTAGCGAATGTGAATGAATTGATCTCGAGGATCTGTGGTTTCAGTGTTCCTTAAATTGTTGGTGAAAAGGCTTTTGTTTGTTATTTTTACAACTTTACCATTCTCTTGGAGGAACGTTTTGTTCTCTTGGAGGCTTTTGTGTGTTTGTGATGTTGCCAGGGACCAAAGACATAAAACCAGGTTCTTGAGCATCATCATCGTTTTCATCAATCCATCCTTTCCATTTTCATCTTCAGCTTCTTCATCGTACTGGTCATGCATATCCACCAGCTTTTGTAATAGATGATAGGAGCTAGAATATGTTTGGTAGATTTTGTATAGGGATGGTCTTGTATTTCATTTGAAGTTGATTGTAAGCTGTAAATTGTTTCTTGAATGAATGAACAACTTTTCTTATATATCTCAATGATTATCACTTGGACTTTGCTACAGTACTTCTATTCAGTAGAAACAAGCTTTAAGCTTACATGACCATGTCCCCATTTAACCAATCTTGGTGAACTTCAACTAAAGATCAGCAACAACACATATAGGCATTCTGCAAAACAGACACAAAGTAGCAAACAAACCAAACCAAAACATACAAAACTTAAAGAACATTAGCTGATTAGCGTTAGCAAACAAAAAACATAAACAATAATCTACAAACTTTACAAGTTTTACAACTACTATCCTCCCCTGAGGCATATGCGTCCCCTGAGGCTTATGCCTCCCCTCAAACTTTGCAGTTAAGGGTTAAGCATCCCAATATGGACAACTAAGTGTTGAAACCTAGGTCCATCAAAGGCTTTAGTCAATAAATCTGCCACATTATCATCTGTGTGAATCTTAATCACCTTTATCAAATGCTTTTCATATGCATCTCTTATAAAATGGTGCCTGATCTCAATATGCTTAGTTCTATTATGAAAAACTGGATTTTTAACTATGCATATGGTACTTTGATTATCAATAAAGATTGTGGTGTTCATGAAATTAAACCCATAATCCAACAATTGATTTTGTATCCAAAGTACCTGACCACAACAATTGGCAGCAGCAACATACTCTGCTTCAGTAGATGAGGTAGCAACAATAGTTTGTTTCTTGCATTGCCAAGAAATCAATCTCCTTCCAAGAAATTGGCAACCTCCAGTTGTGGATCTCCTATCCAGATTTGCACCAGCATAATCACTATCACTATATGCTTCCAACTTAAAAGGAGACTCTTTTGGGTACCAAAGACCTAACTTGGGTTGGCCTTTGAGGTACTTGAAGATCTTTTTGACTACATTCAAATGGGAAGTAAGTGGAGTGACCTGATGTCTAGAACAAGCACTCACAGCAAATGTAATGTCAGGCCGTGAAGCTGTCAAATACATGAATGAACCAATCATGGATCTGTATAGGTGAACATTCACAGCAGGATCTGGTTCAAGATTGTTCTTTGGTTTAGGAGCTTCATAAGGTGTAGTGGCAGTTCTGACATTTTCAATATCAAACTTCTTCAAAATGTCTCTCACATATTTATTCTGACTGATAAATATACCATCAGGTTTCTGCTTAACTTGTAGACCCAAAAAGAAAGTAAGCTCCCCCATAGCACTCATCTGAAACTCTCCCTTCATCAATTCCTCAAACTCCCTGCACCAAGCTTCTTTAGTGGAGCCAAAGATAATGTCATCCACATAAACTTGCACAAGAATGATGTCTCTGGAATTCTTCTTTATGAAGAGTGTTTTGTCAATGGCACCTCTTCTGTAACCATGCTTCAGCAGAAATGCAGAAAGCCTAGCATACCAAGCTCTTGGTGCCTGATGTAGTCCATAGAGAGCTTTTACAACCTTGTAAACATGCTTTGGATTATCTGGGTCTTCAAAACCTTTGGGTTGAGTGACATATACCTCCTCTTCAATTTCACCATACAGAAAAGCACCTTTCACATCCATCTGATATACCATGAAACCCATATAAGATGCATAGGCCAAGAAGATTCTAATGGCCTCAACTCTTGCTACAGGAGCAAAGACTTCATCATAATCAATTCCTTCCTCTTGTCTGAACCCCTGAGCCACCAATCTTGCTTTGTTTTTTACCACAATACCCCTTGCATCTCTTTTATTCTTCAAAATCCATTTCGTCCCAATTGCAATCTTCCCATCAGGTAGTGGTACCAGTATCTAAACCTGCTGATTCTTGAATTGTTGCATCTCATCTTGCATTGCTTCAAGCCAGCTTGAGTCTTCAAGAGCTTGAGTAACACTGGTTGGTTCCACTTGAGAAAGAAAACAAGCAAACAGACAATGCTTAAAGTCTGTGTGATTGTCCCTTTGTTGATTTGAGACATAGGAAAGAAAAGCAACTTGACCATACTTAGAACTTTTCACAATACTTCGAGTTCTAACAGGTGCTTGTGGATCACCAAGAATATTCGATTGAGGATGAGCAATGTTGATCCTTTTTGTAGCAGTGGGGTTGACATCAATTGTGGTGTCAAGATTGTTCACAGTGGGTCCAAAATCACTGTCATAGGAAGATGAGGTGAAGATGCCAGCTTTGGGTTGGTGATTACCAAGGTCTGAAGGACTTGGAAATCGTGTATATGGTTCTTCGAAGTCTGTGGACACACTAGTAGACATGGGAGTATGTGCGGTAGGACTGTCAGCAGATTTGATGATGTCAGGAGAAACAGGAGAACTGTCAGCAGAATCTTGGTTTCCACTGACTGCTTGTGTTGATTGTCTGAGTAGTGCCTCAGCATCTCTTGCAAACTCCAAACCAAGCCTATCAGCTTCTTGATTGGCTGCATGCTCTTGCTTCTTGAGTCTAGCAAGGTCCTCTGCATAGTGTGACTCATCTTCATGCTCATCAGAAGTTCCTTGATCACCTGTAAACTGGTTAGGAGCAAAAGAAGGTACAACAATGGTTTGTTCATCATGCTCAGACTCACTATCTGAGTCATCATCCAGGTTACCTGCATTGTTAGTGGGAGACTCTTGTGAACCTGCATATTGGTTAGCAACATATCTAGTATAGCCCAAGTAATCAGTTAAGTAATCCAGGTCAAAATACCAAGCATGAACTTGACCCTGAACATTGGGCTTGTCTTCTAGGTATCTCAGGTTGAGAGTCTCCTCAATCTTTTTAGCATTTAAATTATATACCCTATAAGCCTTACTATGTGCTGAATAACCCACAATATACCCCTCATCAGCTTTCTCATCAAACTTTCCCAGTGGATCACTGGTGTTCAAAATGGTCACTTGACAACCAAAAGGTCTGAGGTAATGAATATCAGGAACTTTCCCAGTGAGAAGTTCATATGGTGTCTTGAAATGAGGTCTAGTGATGGATACCCTGTTCAAAACATAACAAGCATTGCTTACTGCTTCAGTCCAGAACATAGTGGGTAATTTAGAGTCTGCAAGCATGGATCTTGCTGCCTCTATTAAGGTCCTATTCTTTCTTTCAGCAACCCCATTTTGTTGTGGGGTTCTTGGATTGCTATAGTCCCTTTTTATCCCTTTAGACTGACAAAGTTCTATTAAAACAACATTTTTGAACTCTGTCCCATTATCACACCTAATACCTTTAACCTTTTTGTTTAGCTGGTTTTCAACAAGGGTAATGAATTCTTTTAAAATTGGAGATGTTTCATCTTTAGTTTTCAAAAAGAATACCCAACAAAACCTGCTATAGTCATCAGTAATTACCAGACAGAAGTACTTGTGATCAATACTTCTAATTTGAGTTGGACCAAAAAGATCCATATGCAGCAACTGAAGAGGTTCTGAGATAGTTCTCACAGCTGTAATGGCTTTGTATGAGGCTCTGTGTTGCTTTCCTTTGTTGCAGGCAACACAATTGTGCTCATTGGTGAAGACTTTGGAAGGAAGTCCATGAACTAGACCAAGTTTAGAAAGCTTGTTAATGGTCTTGAAATTCACATGAGCCATCCTTCTTTGCCATTTTGTAGACTCATCCAGGGATGCTTTAGCCACCAAACATGTTAGGTCACCTTCCGGTTGAACATCATTCAAATTGAATGTGTACAAATT
This sequence comes from Artemisia tridentata subsp. tridentata, assembly GCA_021014915.2. NCBI lineage: Eukaryota > Viridiplantae > Streptophyta > Magnoliopsida > Asterales > Asteraceae > Artemisia > Artemisia tridentata. The sequence continues at coordinate 360,194,585 of CP139506.1, forward strand.
GTAGTTTCTGGGAACTCTCAGCAGAATGGTTGTATCTTCTGGAAGTTTGAAGTCTTTAGAGAGCACAAGACATTCATCCTCAGAGAAGAATACTTTGTTCTTGGTGTCACAAATTTGTGATACTGAGAACAAGTTGAAGTGTTGCAGTTCCTTCACGTAGTACACATTTTCAAAGTCCAACTTAGGTGTTCTGATGGTTCCTTTCCCAGTGATTCTACCATCTCCTCCACCAAAAGTCATATTGCCTCCTCCATCTATGGGTACAAAATCATGCATCATCTCCATGTTTCCTAACATGCTCCTGGAACAACCACTATCTACTATGCCTACTTCTTTACTTTTCAGAGGATGATCCTACAACAACAACAAAAAAATGTACAAAATAATAAGTACACTATGGAGACTCAAGTCATTACTGACTTGAGCCTGCCTTGTGGATCATAAGAGTTAGGCCATGTAGATGAATAAAATCCACCATTGTTCTTGGACCTTCTATGAAAATTAGGTCCCTTTTGAGTCCAAAAACAACCTGCTGAGGGCTTCACAGCAGTATCCCAATATCCCCTACCCACATACATTGAGTCAAAACATCCAGGCCAAAAACCATTCTGAAAATAAGAACTAGTTGGTCTCACATATGGTCTAGCAACAGATCTTTCCAAGCAGATGGAGAAGGTTTATCAGCAGAATTATGTTTGCTGGTGTTATGAGTTGCTTGTGGAACATAAGATGGTATATCATTAACATTTTTCCACATTGGTCTAGATTTGTTTTGACTAGTACATACACCCATTCTTTGCTCATGAAAATTACAATCCTTAATCAAATGAAATTTACTTCCACACACAAAACATTTCTTCTTTTTAGAAGATTTATTCAAATTGAAAGATGTTCCATTACATGCAAAAGTATTCAAACCACAAACATTAACATAATTGTTTTTGACAGAATTAAAAACATTGTTTTGCAAAGAATTAAATGACAAGTCTTCAGAGGAAACTGTCTTTGAATTTGATTCATCAGCAGCAACTCTAACAGGCTTGTAGGGAGTCTTGGGTATAGCCTTGGGTGAGGTCTTGGGAAGGTATGACTTTTCACTTGAATCACAACTGGTATAGGTAGTAGACCCTTGGTCAGAAGACTTGTCACTGACAGAACAAGAGACAAAGTCAGTAGAATTACAATCAGGGTCTGGCAAGTCACTTGACTTTTTGCCATAAAGATGGTGTGATCCATCAAAGTCTGTGGTGTTGGTAGTGGGCATGTGTTCTCCTCTAATAGCTCCAGGTACAACATGTAATTTTCCTTCTTTAACATAATTTGCTAGGCCTGCTGGTGTAGATTTACCCAGATCATTCCTAGCTTCTAAACCAACATATTTTTTAAAACCTAAACCTATACCAGAGTTTACAGCTTGACTACCATAGAGACAGCTAGCTAACTTATCACCTGACATTAACCAAGTTTTATGATTAGCTACTTCCTTCTCTAGTTTCTCTTTCAGCACTTGGTTTTCTGAATCTATATTAGCTTTTTCTTTCTTAGTACGCTTTAAATCAATTCTAGTACATTCTAAATCACTTTCTAACACCCTTATCTTTTCATCATAAGCAAGCTAATTCTTTTGAAACCAAATTTTTTGTCTTTCTAAAGTTTTTAAAGCCTGTTTGTAAGCCTCAACTTCTACATAACATTCATTATATTTAGGTTTCAATTCATCATAAGCCTCCTTAAGTTCATTATATCTTTCACTACAACCAAAAACACAATTATGTACCTGAGAGATGCCCATAAAGGCAACTTGATCATGCTGATCCTCTGTAGTACAGCTGGCCAGCAATCCACTCAACTCAGAACCAGAAGCTTCATCATTATCAGGCTCATGCGCCTTCCAGTTGACATGATCATCCAGAGTGACCAAAGCATTGGAAGATCCAGCTTTCACTTGATTCTGCTGATAGGTAGAATACCTAACCTCATCACCAGTCTTCCTATCCTTGCACTCTCTTGAGAAGTGACCCATCTGACCACATGTATAGCATTTGATCTTCCTCCTGTCAAATCTAGCTGGATCTCTTCCCTGGAAACTAAACTTTCTCCCAGACTTATTTTCAAACCTCTTGATGTTCACAGAGAGCATGGCCACCTGCCACTTCAAGTTCATCTCTTCCAAATCCAGAGGATCCACCTGTTCAAAAACTTCAAAAGCAAGTTGCTGTTGATTTTCATAATCAACAACAAAAGAGTGAAGTACATCTTCCAATACACCACTGGACTGTGGTTGAGAATTTGATCTGGTGATGGTGTAGGAAGATGATGCTGAGGAGCTTGGGCTTGAAGCTTGAGTCATCTTATTGGAGGTGGTGCTAACAAAAGCTGAGTAAGTGGGAGTGGATGAACGAATGGGACTTCTGACATCGGGCTCAAGAGTTTTAAGCTTGTTGTAGAGATCATCAAAAGAGAGCATATCCAGTCCACCTTTAGCTTTGAGTGCAATGCTCACTTGCAGCCAAGATGGAGGTAAAGATCGCAAGAACTTTGCATTGCAATCCTCATTGTCTGGCCTGGCCTTCAGCTGATTCAATTGACTCAAAATCCTATGGAACCTGTCATACCCCTTGTGGATACCTTCTTCCTTAGAGACTTGGAATTCTTGAAACTGTTGTTTCAGCATTGATTTCCTCATCCTCTTTGACTCATCGTTCCCACCAAACCTAGCCTTGATGGCCATCCAGATGTCCTTTGCATCCTCCATGTAGTGAAAGTCACCAATGTGATCATCTGGAATAGCCTGAAGGAGAATAGTTCTCACTTTATTCTCTCTCTGTACAGCAAGAATCTCTTCAGCAGTTTTAGGATCAACAATGGTAACTCTACCATCAGCATCTTTGATGTGCTTCTTCAAACTATTTCCCTTTTTGACAATTTCCCAAAGATTCCAATCAATATTAGTGATCCAGTTCTGCATCTTCATAGCCCACAATTCATACTCTTCCTTCTTGAGGTATGGGAACTTTGCATTGCTGTTGGTGAGAGTGAGTTGTTGCATAGATGTGGTGTTTTGGTTGTTGTTAACTTCTGATCCATCGTCTGATCCAGGCATTGTTTTGGTTGTTTTGTTTGAGAGGGTGTAAAAGAAAAGATGTTCTTAGTATCACAGAGACTCTCCCGAGGCTCTGATACCACTTGTTAAACCCTAGACCTTGATAGATCTTTGAGCGCTCATGGATCGTTAGTAATGTCTATGTAATCACAAACACACTAATAGAAAGTCTCTATTACTTGTATTCTAAAGCGGAAATCAAACACAAGTAAGAACACAGATTACTAAGAACACTTGATCCTCTATGGATCTTTTATTAAAACTAAAACTTGTTTTTCAAAAACACGTACATAATACATAATAATGTATTCCTTTTATAGACAAGAAACCCTAAACCGTTTCACAAGAAACGTATATTCTAAAAACTAAAAGAAGATATGCATTATAATTTCCTAATAAAACTCATGCATATCCTAACTAATAACAAAATACGCGGAATATCTATATCCGCAGAAACAAACTACGCGGTTTTACTACTTCCGCAGAATCACTTCTTCAGCAGAATCCAGCTCTTCAGCAGATTCCGTCAGCAGTATTCCTCAGCAGAATTCTTACTCAGCAGAATTCCCAACACAAAGCAACAGTGGATCATGTTCATATAAGACATACAAATATGTTGATCTACAAGGCAGACCCAAGCCTGCACAGGCCTGGGTCCTTAAGAGAAACTAATTTCTCTTCTTTATGTGCAGGATCATCCACTCAAGAACATGGGAGATAGAGGCATATTTGATAGTGGATGCTCAGGGCACATGTCTGGTAACAAGGATCACCTAAAAGATTTTGAAGAATTTAAAGGAGGTTCTGTTACTTTTGGAGGTAGCAAATGCTACATTACTGGTAAAGGTAGAATTGTAGTTGGCAATTTAGAATTTGATAATGTGTCTTTTGTGAAAGAACTTGGGCAATTTAATCTTTTCACAATATCACAAATTTGTGATAAGCAGCATAAGGTTCTTTTTGCTGAAACTGAATGTTTTATGTTGACTTCTGACTTTAAGATGCCTGATGAAAGTCAGATACTCTTAAAAGTCCCTAGACAACACAATATGTACAGCTTTGATATGAAGACACCTGATCCTGCAAAAGGTTTTGCCTGTTTGATTGCAAAAGCCACTATTGATGAATTTAAATTGTGGCATAGAAGGCTGGGTCACATCAACTTTAAGAATCTAAACAAACTTGTGAAGAATAACCTTGTTAGAGGGTTACCTTCAAAGGTTTTCAAGAATGACCATACATGTGTTGCATGTCATAAGGGTAAACATCATAGGGATTCATGTAAGGCTAAATTAGAAAGGTTCATCTCTAAGCCTTTACACACCTTGCATATGGATCTTTTTTGCCCTACTTCTGTACAAAGCATAAATCATGCTAGTTATTGCCTTGTCATTATTGATGATTGCACTAGGTTTTGTTGGGTATTCTTTATGTCTAAAAAGAATGAAACCACTGGCTTACTTCAAACTTTCATTAGGCAGATAGAAAACCAGCTCAATCATAAGGTTAAGATTATCAGATCAGATAATGGCACTGAATTTAAGAATAGAAGCATGCTTGAATTTTGTGGTAACAAGGGAATTAAACAAGAGTATAGTAATGCTAGAACTCCACAACAAAATGGAGTTGCTGAAAGAATGAACAGGACCCTCATTGAGGCAGCTAGGACTATGCTAGCAGACTCACTCTTACCAACCACTTTTTGAGCTGAAGCAGTCAATACTGCTTGCTACATATTTAATAGGGTGAGAGTGACCAAACCTCAGAACAAAACTCCTTATGAGCTTTTATTTGGCCATAAACCAGTTATTAGTTACATAAGACCTTTTGGGTGCCATGTTACCATTCTAGATACTCTTAGTGTGCTTGGCAAGTTTGAAGGAAAATCTGATGAGGGGTTCTTAGTAGGATATTCACTAAGTAGTAAAGCTTTTAGGGTATACAACTTAGTGACAAAAAGGGTAGAAGAGAATCTCCATGTTGACTTTCTTGAGGAGAAACCTAATGTGAAAGGAATAGGTTATAGATGGATGTTTGATATTGATTATCTAACTGATTCTATGAATTATATTCCTGTTTCTGTGGAGAATCAAGCTAACCCTCATGCAGGTTCCAAAGAAGTAACTAACAATGCAGGTACTCAAGTTGCTTCTGATGCAAATGCTTCTGAGCAAGAAGAGGAGAATGAGGAACTTATTGTTGTTCCTATACCAGAAGTCAAGCTTGATGCAGTTTATGGAGGCACAAAGAAATCTTCTACAACTTCAAAGAAGAAGGAGACTGTTATCAAGCCTCAAGCACAAGGTAAAGAGGCTTCTCTTACACAAGTTTCAGAAGATGTTCTATCTTTTAGAGATGAATTGAATGCACTTGCTGAAAAGCATCTTGGAAAGAAGGCTGCCAGTACTTCCTCAATTAAGTCTGGTGGTGACTTAGTTAATTCTGCTGAGCATGATCCTACTTCCACTGATGTTTTTGATGATTCTGAGATGCCAGAGCTTGAAGTCTTTGACAAGCCAAGTGAAGGGATCTTTGATGAAGCTTCTTATGATAATGAAGGAGTGATTACTGATTTCAATAACTTACCCACAGAAGTGGATGTAAGTCAAGCTCCTACACTTAGGATTCACAATATTCATCCACAAAGTCAAATACTTGGTGATCCTAAGTCAGCAGTTCAAACTAGAAGCAAAGTGCAGAAATAGTCAGAAGCTCATGCACTTTTCAGTTTTGTTAAGAAGCAGCAAAGGAACAATCACAAAGATCATTAACACTATCTTTTTGCATGTTTCCTTTCAAAAAAAAAGAACCTACCAAGGTTTTTGAAGCATTAGCAGATGAAAGTTGGGTGGAGGCAATGCAAGAAGAGCTGTTCCAGTTTAAGTTGCAAAAGGTATGGGTTCTTGTAGATCTACCACATGGAGCAAAAGTAATTGGCACAAAGTGGGTCTTCAGAAACAAGAAGGATGAAAGAGGAGTAGTGGTCAGAAATAAGGCAAGATTGGTGGCCCAAGGTTACAGACAAGAGGAAGGGATAGACTATGATGAGGTTTTTGCACCTGTAGCTAGAATTGAAGCTATCAGGTTATTTTTGGCCTTTGCATCCTACATGGGATTCATAGTTTATCAAATGGATGTCAAGAGTGCTTTCCTGTATGGCACTGTAGAAGAAGAAGTGTATGTTCATCAGCCTCCTGGTTTTTGTTAGGAATATAAATATTCAGATGAAGGCTCGGTCACCCCGAGCATCTATTTAGCATCTACATAGCTCGTAGGCTTATTTATATTAGCTTAGCAATATTAGTATTAGTATTATTAGTTTAGTCGTATTTATATTTGTGGAGTGGGTCGGGGCTTTCCCCACTGTCAGCTCACTCCACAGCCCACTAGGGGCACAATATTAGGACTATATATATAACCCTTCCCACACAAGGGAAGGATGGAACTCTCATTTACATTAATCTAATTTTCTGTTTTTGAGTTTCCCTTTCTCTCTCTAAACTTCTCTCTACAACCTAACTCTAACATGGATCTCATCTTCCATGAATCAAGACCACCCGAATCATCTACACAATCATATGGTTATATCTTACAATTGGTATCAAGAGCCAAGGTTAGGTTCGATTGATTGTGTGTGCTTGGACTTGGATTCGCGGTTTTCATCTTCTCTTGTTTTTCATTATTTTGGTTCGAATAGTATTGTGGACAAATCACAAAATATTCTCCTTGTTTTCAGTCTGTTTGAATCCGAATATTATTTGCTCAACTTTGTTAACTGTTTATGGATTTAAATAGTTTGGGCTTTAACTATTTTGGGCTTTAACAAATTCGTGGATTTGGATTGTCTGCTCAAGGCGTTAACAGCTTGTGGCTTTGGCATGTTTGCTTACTTTTGAGCATTAAGTATGTGGTAACAGTTTGTGGCTATGTTACTTATCCTTTGTTGTTTGTGGCTTATGGTTCGAACTGAACGTGTGCTCTCTACTTCTTGTGTTTATTATTTTTTGTTTGGGTTTCCTTGGTGATCAAAATTCTTGGTAGCTGTTAACACAAGTCCAATCATAGTGTTTCTCAAGAGTCACTATTTTTCTCCTCTCAAAGTTCCTTTTGCTTGGCTAGTTTGTGGTAAAAAGAAAGTCTTCTTGCTAGCGGTGTGCAAAGTTCTTGGCAGTGGTTTGCATTGTTTCCAGGCAGCGGTTTGACTAGGTTTGCTTATTATTTGCATCAGCGGTTTGGCATAAGGCTTGGCTTGTATCCAAAATGGGTAAAAGGACAAACAGACTTGATAGTGACTGTTTGTCGGGTTCAGGTGGCGGTTTGACCAAAATACAGCTGTTTGACCAAGAAGTCTGACGGTTTGACTTTGTGACTGTAGCGGTTTATTGACTGGCGGTTTATTGGCTAGCGGTTTATTGACTGTGGCGGTTTATTGACTGGCGGTTTATTGACTGGCGGTTTATTGACTGTGGCGGTTTATTGACTGGCGGTTTATTGACTGGCGGTTTATTGACTGGCGGTTTATTGGCTGGCGGGTTATTGACTGGCGGTTTACCACAGTTGACTAGTCAAGAATAGTCAAAGTACTCAAAACGATAAAAAGAAAGAAGATGAAGCAGCAGAGACCACAACCAATCCAATAATCCAACATCAAGAAATCCTCAACTTCACTCCTCAACACTCATCTCATTTAAACCAAGATTCTAACTCAAAGGACAACATGAATACAAGATCTCAGTTTGGTTATTTCGTATCTCGTTCGAGATTCTCAGGACCTTCAAGATATTCACAAAACGAAATGAAACCAAGTCATCATCGATCTATTAGAAGCCAGGCTTCTATTGTTCAATATCCGACATGTGCTAAAGAATGAACGAGAACAAGAGTGTTCGAATCCATTCTTTACTCTCGGTTTTAATTAAACAAACAAATACAACTTATGAACAACCTTACCCGAGACCCAAAGGATGGATCTTGAAGACTTATTTCTTGATCGGTTTTGAGCTTCGAAAGAAACTTTAGGATGCGTATGGTTATGTTTATGTTTGTTTGGTTCGATTAGAAGGATGTGTTAATCGGATTTACATTGTGACAATGAGATTAATTGGATGTTGTTGTTCGGTTTTTGAAGGTGACCTGATGAGTTTAGATCTGGATTTGAGAGTATTTTTTGGGGAGGCGGTTGAAATGTATGTAAGTTATCTAATGATGCTTTTAGGGTAAGATTGACTTAATATCCGAAGAATTAGAGTAAAGAGCAGATTGGGTCGGATTTCTTTTGTTTGGGTCGGATCTTTCTAGTGTTAGTGGGCTGCAAGTATTAATATTCTTTGGATTTGATTGGGCTATGAGCAAGTGATGGACTAGGCTGAATGTATTATGAATCCGAAATTAGTTAACTGTTTTGGCTGGAAAAAATTAATTCTCAAATGTATTCCTTATACATTGTGTTAATTTATTGTGGTACAATAGATGGTCAAAAGAGTGTAAGTGATTTCTCGAGGATACACATGTCACGGCTAGTATTTGGGTATATGAATGTCAACGTGATTTCAGAGTTGTGGATTTGTCAGCATTGTCCTATTGGTGCCTACGATTTGAGTGAGCCAGCAAGTTGATCTTTGCGATTTGAGTTACAATTGACTAATTACAATTTGATTAATTGCGAATTGACAAGCTGCTATTTGACTTGTTGCGACTCGACTGATTGCGATGCTACTAGTTACGATTTGTCGTTGCGAGTAAACACTTGCGATTCGACTAATTGTGATTTGGTTGATTGCAATCTGACCTGTTACAAACTGACAATCTGTGACTTGACTTGTTGCGATTTAATCAAGGTGTGACTTGACTTCTGTGACTTGAATTTCGAAGTTCAGTATTGCACTTCACTCGTAGTTGTTCTTGTTGATTTCACGGTTTCTCTTGTTGATTTTAGAAAATCCCGCGAAAGATTCGATTTCTCGGTTTAAATCTCAAGAGTAGTAAAATCCCGTTAAATCAATTTTGGACAAGTAGGCGGGACATGGATTTTGACAAAATAAATCTTACGGGGTTTGGCTATTTTTTTCTAGGATAAGTTTGTGCTTCAAGATCGGCAGGAATTGGGAAATCATGGTGATTTGATTGGTTTGTTAACTCACGGGTTGGTGTACTTAGTGTCACAAACATCTCGGGGTGGATGGATGCACGATGTTTGATGACCCTTGCTCGAGCGTATTTAAGGTGATTAGACTTGGATGTTCAAGAAGTGGATATATACAATAAAGGATGGAAGGTTGGGTATATATCACTACCTATATTTAAAGGAGTTACGCTGTTGTGCTCAATATAGGTCCTAAATCACAAATTTAGTGCAAGTATAAGTCGCAAACTTGTCCTTTATCAAGCTTCATCAAGTGATTGTTCTCTCTCAAGCTTCTAATGGGATTGTAGTTCAAGATCTTCTCAAGAGGTGCTCAGACTTAAAGACGAGGTGGATTGTTTAGAGACGTGTCTTAACCTTTTATTCACTCTTAAGATAAACACATTTCATCAAGCGGCTTTGGCATATTACGAGCTTCAGTGACTTTGTTAATCTACTAAGCCGTTGATGAGGAGACAAGCAAGGGGTTACTACAAGAGTGTCTTAATCTCCATCGTCATTGCAGTAATTTTATTTGTTTCTTTCCATGTTTTGTGCCTGACAAATTCACAACCATCACGAACTTTCAATTTTTGGCAAAAAGGTCATTTCATGCCCTTTTTGAGGGGGAGAATTAGCACGAGTTTCCTAGCGGTTCCGTCTCCAGCGATGTGAATTTTAGCGGTTCCGGTTACAGCGGGTCAGATCGTATTGGTTCAGTCACCAGCGGTTTATATACTAAGCAGTTCCGGTTTCAGTGTAACGCCCCGTGACCATTTATACCAAAATATTGACTTTATATGCGGAAATGAAAGACTGAAAACGGACTCATAAAATTTCTTCATGAAATGACTATAACATATGTCTTTTAAAATTTTAAACACACTTGCAAGAACACCTACACCAAGACCCTTCAAAACCTTTCACACAACTTTTATAAACAAACAGACAAACCTTCTGAGAACAAGATACGCCGCATCCATTTTTAGGGATACGCCGCATCACTGGCTGAGAGACAATGCGCCGTATCAATATAAAGTGATACGCCGTATTATTCTAAACTCAGATACGCCGCATCTATTGAATTAGATACGCCGCGTCGACCCGCTGAGACTGAAATTACAAGAAAATGGCTTCGATGCGCCGCATTCCTACCAGAGATGCGCCGCATCACTTGATACGCCGTATCTCAGAGGAGATGCGCCGTATCTGCCCTGCACCACAGAATTCTGGACAGACCCTACTGTCTCAAAAATGCAATGTCAACAGCCCCGGCTGGAAACCCGACCTCCCGGGCTCGAAACTTGACGAAACTTTCCAGAATACTCAAATATATCCAAACTCTTAATTTCATGCAAAAACTTTACCCGTTTGACTAACCGAAATAGTATTTCCAAAATTTGACGGGTTATGCATAAATACTCCAAATAACCCATACACTACAAACCATTTATACTACTTCCAAATTCACAAGTAACTTGACCATAACTATTTACTTAACATTTCAAAAGCGTTCCACACTTACATGACCCGTTAACATCTCAAAATGGGTAGAAACATTCTTTTACCAAACACCCCTTAATAAGTACTTTCACCATACAAATTCTAACTTAGACGCCATATGAACACAAGACCATGAACTAACAAAATGACCATATAAAAAGAAGTGTACCCACAACACAAAAGACACTTGGGGCTTCCAACTTCAATATGCTTGGTCCAAAAGAGAATGGTCTTCTACTACATAATCACATTACACCTTCTCCTTACCTTTGCTCGATTCTTCAATACCTATCAAGAAAAACATCACAACTAAACACGTAAGCGAAACGCTTAGCAAGTACATGGCATAACAAGCTAAACATCACATATATCCATAACTAGTCTAACCACTAGTTAAGCTAGCGATATAGGGGCACTTACCTCGCATCGACATAGTCGACCTAAACACGATCAACCCATAAGGTTGAACCTCATCCCATAGTTAGCCCAACGACTAACTAAGCTACATCTAGAATGGATCCATACTAGCTAACGCACCCTATACCCTATACTTCACCATTATCATGTAAACCAACATGATAAAGCTAACACAATAAACATTATCATACCAAAATATGATAAAGCTAAACAAGACATGTTATAACCAATGTACTTACCTCAATCCTTAGGCTCAATCACACTAACAATGGCTTCCCACTTCTTACTTGCTTCCTATAACACAATCACCTCAATTTAGAGTCTAATTAACTAGCTAATCATGAATTTATCAACATTGATCAATATGACCAATTACTAGTCATGAACCCTAATTTCATAATTTGGGGAAGTCACTTACTTGATGGAAATACAACAATTAAAGGTTCACAAAGCTTCTTTGATCACTTCACAATGAGAGATTTAGGCTCAACTATAATTTTGCTCTTCCCTCCTCTTTTCTCCTTATGGACCGATCTTCACAAGGGATAACACAAGAAACTCCTGGACTTTTCTAACATTATCTAGGCACCAATATTTATTAATTAAACTTTGCCCAAATGGCAATATTAGCCCTTCTAGTTCTATTCTTCCCAATATGCCCTCTCATTATTATTTAACTAGCTAATATCACAAAACTTATAATATACAACATTTAATATTTACATAACTAGTATCTTACCGGGATACGGGTGTAACAATCAGCGGGTCAGATCATAGCGATTCATGATTCAGGGGTTCAGTCTCCAGAGGTTTGAATATTAGCGGTTCCAGCTTCAGTGGTTTAGCTTTCAGCGGTTTGGGGCTTAGCGACTTGCTTAAGATTTCAGCAGTCTGATACTTACTGTTGTGCAGTTTGTTCTTGAATTTATTTCTTGGTTAAATCTCTAAGAACTGTAAAATCCTGTACACAGTACGACATCTATTCTATGTACTGCATCTGATATCATCCAAGCAGCTGGGTCAGACAGCTATGTTTGATTGGACTGACTATGAGTCTTGGGCACTGCTAATAATTAGCGCTTGTTTCTTCTCTCTTTAACTATTCAACCGCACAAATTGATTACGAAGTTAATTTGATATTCCTTGCTTGAGGGTGAAGTTGGATTTCACGAAAGAGTCTACCTATTTTATCTTGAAATCGGGGATGGTTGGATGCATGATTTCAATGATAACTTGCTCGTGCTTATGATGTAAGTTGAAGACTTGGGTTATCTAGTTTCCAGAAGTCGGGGTGGATGGTTGAAGACCTGGTAAACTATCACTTAAAGGAGATACATTGTAGTACTCAGTGTCACACGTAGAAGACGTTGTGGATAATCGCAAGAGGTGATGAAAGTCTCATACTTTATCAGGATAACATTAAGCACTTAAAGACTTAACACCGTTCTTCCAACAACAATGCAAGCTTAGGTAACAAACTTGAGTAATTCTACTTCATTTGCAAGATTGGTATATCGGGTTTCCTTCATCAAGTGGTCACAAGTGGTTTGTGTTCGAGGTTGGTTTGTTGGACAAAGATTTTAAAAAGGTGCGATGTGATCTGTAATTCTCAAGATATTCTTAACCCAAACTGATGTTCACCAAATCCAAATCAGTCATGCCACATTCAATCTGTTACTGTCTCACGGTTTCTTCTTGGTTTTGTAAAATCCCGCGAAAGAACTTATTTCTCGGTTTAAATCATAGATTTGTAAAATCCTGTGATGATGAGCTATGCGCTCTTGACCATGATCGGGTTAAAACCATTATCAAAGTTCAGCTATAACATCACAAATGGCTGGATCAAGGCATTTAATCGACAAGATGTGACTACGGCGTTTGTTCAGTATTATTTATTTGAGGCTGAAGTGAAATTTCATGAGTGCGTGCACTTAGTATCTGAAGATATCGGGGTGGTTGGATGAAGATTCTTCGAGATTTTTGTTCGAGCTTTCAATACAATGACGAGGACTTGGATATCTAGTTATTTTTTCTTTCTCCCTATTACAAAATAACTATCACTTTAAGGAGTCACGTTGTAGTGCTTAGTGTCACACGAAGTTGTGGATATCCAAGAGGTGATGTACGTCTTATACTTGATGGTTGGTTGGTTGAAGAGTATAGAGTACTTAGGGATTCGATGTTGGACGAAATCTCTGCACCGCTCTTTGTCTCGCATTAGTACAAGTTTAAGTCACAAGTTCGGGTTATGTTACTTCAGTCTCAAGTTTATCATATTGGGTATTTCTCCATCAGTGGTCACGACGTCAAGCCGACAAAATGATAATGGGGTTGGTAACGAGTTAGATGAGAGAAGTAGAAAAGAGAGAGATAATGACGTCTGTACACTTCAATGCAGGCCTCGCTCTTCAACATAATGACGTCTGTACACGTCAGTGCAGGCCTCGCTCTTCAACATTATGACGTCGGTACACTTCAGTGCAGGCCTCATTCTTCATCAGATGACGTCTGAATACCTCAGTTCAGGCCTCGTTCCTCAAAGAAAAGAAAGGTGTACGCTTCAGTGCGCTTTATCTTTGGAAGAAGAGAAATCTTCTTATTTATGGCCATTCTCATCAACAAGATTCATGCTCTTTCCGTGCTTATTCAATCTTCAAGTGGATCGGCGCATATTGGAGTATACTTTTATTCACATATTCAACCAAAAATTGCAGTTGACAGGCATATGCAATTTTTGAGGGGGGGAAAGGGTGAATAAACAACATGTCAGCCTTCAAGTACCGTCAAGTGGAGTCACTTACCGTTGATGGTATTCATATTCACTAGTTCAATCATCAAAAATTGCAGTTGGCAGGCATATGCAATTTTTGAGGAGGGGAAAGGGTGAATATTATTCTACATGTTGATTGATGATTGAGAAATGGTCATACGACTCCTGAATATGTCAGTTCAGGAGTCGTGCAAACCATGTTCCAACAACACTATTCTTATTTCGTCTATTAAGGTGTTGAAGAACATGGTCAGGGAATGCTAATCAACATCGTCTCACGGGCTGATTCAATCAGTAACAAAGGGTTTCTAGTCAATGCTTCATGTATACGTCATCAGGCTACATGTACACATAATGATGATGATTCCGATTAATCGTAACCATCATGGGGGAGAGAAATGTGTACACCAAGGTCGCACAAAAGGTTCACGTGATCGAGCTTAATCGTGTATCCTGGTGTTGAAAGATGATCAGTGGTTCAACTTGTCACCTTGGTATTAACGTTTCAATGTTACGTCATGATATGATTAATCGTAACCATCAGGGGAGAGAGAATGTGTACATCAAGGACGCACAACAGGTTCACGTGATCAGGGCTTAATATCCAAATATGGATACATTCTATAGATGATCAGTGGTTCAACTTGTTACTTTGGTGTTATACTAAAGACTGAAGAAGGTCGAGTCGTCAGTCTATTCTTCATTCTCTGTTGTGTGTTATCGTCTCATGTGTACGCTGCGGGTTGATGGGTTACATGTAAGATTACTGGAAGACATTTGGTGAGAGGAATATGGTTGGTATTCTGTTCCTCTATATTGGGCAATCTTGAAGAAGGTCGAGTCTACAGTCTTCTCTACATTCTCCGCTATGTGTTAGAAGACTAAAGACGGCATGCATTTGGAATCTAAAGACTTCTTCATATTATGGGCGTTCATCCAAATTCTTCCTTCTATTATGAGTGTTCATCAGAAAGGTTGTCAGATTGGGGGAGAGCACTAATTAGGGGAGAGTGAAAAGCTAGAATCAATCCCTGATTAAAAGTGCTCACATTGCTCTTCAGCAAGTCAAGTGATGAATGCGGAGAAGATTCAGGATGCTGAGGAGTAATGGTTTTCGGTTCGTATCCTTGTATATATTTTGCTTCTTTCATTCTTTTTTATATCGTATACCATTTTGTAAATAGATATATAGAAATCTTGCTAATTGTAAATAGAGAAACGTAAAATCAGAAAATCCATAAAATAATAAAAAATTAAATAAAAAAAAAAAAAAAAAAATTAGAAAAGACCAAAAATAGTTTCACCTAGGCATGTCTTCTTTTTATCGATAACATTTACGGACTTAGAAATGTCATTCAATAATGGCACGGGTCTTTAAATGAAGCTCGAGCAGAAGTTAAAATGGATTGGTAAAACATGTCTAAAATGGCTTGCTATTACTTTAGATAGCAACCCGCGCTTCAAAATGGGGAAAGCACGTCGCCAAAAAGACGGTTGTTCCTCCAACCGGGTGATGTTCACCTGGGCATGGATTACTTTATATCCATGTTTCTTCGATCTAATGTACGTTTCAGTGCATCATTTCTTGAAAAAGAAGAGAAATCTTCTTTGTATGCAAATAGTTTTCATTCTAAGATTCTTCTGAAAATTATTTGTAAGACACTTGGTGATTATGTGTTGTATGAAATTTGTTTATACTTGGATTATGCATAAAATTTGTCACTCAATCAACGACCACGAATCTTTAACTTGAATACGGGTCATTGATTGAGGGGGAGAGTGAATTCAAATTTTATATCATCAAACGGGTTTCTTGATTAATTCATGATTCTTAGAAAAGGTTTTGCAGTTAATGGGGTATTAGTTGAAGAGGAAATTGATTAAATACATCAAATGATCAAGTGTGTTAGTTGCTAGAAAGTTTAGGACATTATGTGCAATTTGCTTATAGTATCCTAGCTTTATATAACTAGAAGGTTCATTTGTATCTCTTTGGAATCCTCGTTTAATCCCCTAGATACATTAAAACTCAAAATCTGAAAGAAGTTAGAAAACCCTATGTGTTTGATGTTCTTGAATGCTCCACTGACATTTGTATGATCTAAGTGAATGAGTCTCAAATGTTGCTTGTCGATTGCAGCTTAATTGTTGTGGATATTGTGCATATGTTCTCAGGATTCGCTTAGGTATATTGCTATCATGTTAGAATCATGTTCCTAAGATCCTGAGTTGAATATTGATATCTGTGTGAATTGCCATGTGCATGATTGCTAATTGCTCTTCATGCTAGATAGTAGTTTGACGTATTTCCTGACTGTGGTTCGATTAAATGAATTTGGTATAATAATGTGGCAAGCTGCTGAAGGGTAGCTATTAAGGAATAGTGTGTCTGTATGCATGTATATCTGTGTTGATATTCTTATGCAGATTCCATAGCCAAAATGAATGTGCCGGTTCCCATTCTAACCATTTGATCAGACGTTCAAACTCTATTGATTGGCTCGGAATTCACCACAACAACAACGTCGGCAACAACAACAACAACAACACTTTCACCACCACCACCACCATCCATCTATTCGGATCTCGCCAAGTGGGGATCTACAATACTTGGACGTTCTTGTTGGTGGATGGATAATTGATGTTGACCAATGACTTACTCAGAAAAGCGGATAATTACATCGTCTGCACAAAAAGGTCAATATCATTTGTGTCATAATAATCAATTTGTGCAAAATAAGCAGTGAATCTCCCTCTTAGATTAAGGGGGAGCATAGTATGTCCCATTATCAGAAAATATTAAATCAGACACATTTTCTCCCACATTTTTCTAACTTATTTAAATCAATTGGGATCACAAATCTCAAATGGTTTGAAATTTTTGATCGGGGGAGAGAATGTGATTTAAATATGAAATTCTGATAAAATGTGATGATTTGGAAGTAAATGCAAGCTCTCCCGTGTGTGCTAAACTGCTTTGTATATCAATGCACATATTGAGGGGGAGCAAAATGTTTTGGACGTAAAAGCAAGCTCTTCCATATGTGCTAAACTCTTTCGTATATCGATGCACATATTGAGGGGGAGCAAATGGTTTTTAACAAAACATAAAGGATTTTGGCATAGCATGAGATCATGACTCAGACTTAACCAATGAATTGACGAAACCTATATTGTCATTGATCGAAAGGACATATCCTGGCCGGGTAATAATTTCAAGCTGGTCTAACCAGTGATGTAAGCGTGTCTCGAAAAGGATGTGTCTGAGTAGAGTGTACCGTTTCGAGAAACTTTCTGTGGACTTGACCAGGACGGGTAATAATTTCAAGCTGGTCTAACCAGTGATGTAAGCGTGTCTCGAATCGGTCATGTTCACTGAAAGTTGATCAATTCAAAAAGTGCGAGCTCTACCTAACATGTGCAAATTTATA
This sequence comes from Artemisia tridentata subsp. tridentata, assembly GCA_021014915.2. Classification (NCBI taxonomy): domain Eukaryota; kingdom Viridiplantae; phylum Streptophyta; class Magnoliopsida; order Asterales; family Asteraceae; genus Artemisia; species Artemisia tridentata. The sequence continues at coordinate 360,211,930 of CP139506.1, forward strand.
AAACTATCAACCGAGCACATGTTGAGGGGGAGCATTTGAAAAATATAAAACTCTCAAGTGTTTGCAAAATGTTTTTCATAATCATGAACACTTTGAGAGATTTTTCAAAGATTTGGTTTGGCAATTGTGGAAGAACACCAAAGACCGACCATTTAATTTAATGCATGGAGTCATAAGGATGGTAAGGTTAGGTTCAAGTTCCCACGATCCCGCCAGAGCCGGAGGGATCTACCCAGGGACAATCCACTAGATAGTGTAGAAGTCCTTAGGTATGATTAAAAAAGGAGAAAAGTGAATTAGGGAAGAGTGCCGACTGAGATGGAGCTAGAACTGGAACAAACCCAACAAGGTTCTAGTAATGAAGTCTTGGTATGCACTGAAGGGGTTGAAGAATTAAAAAGAAACGAAGTGAGAAAGGGTGAAAAGAAATAGCCCTCCTTACAACTCAGGCAGAAACCGGGTCAATACATATGCTGTCAGAATCACTTAGTTGATTGCTAACATTGAAGAAAAAGTATCATGGACCCAGTGATACGCTGCACAACCCTCCCTAGCCACTCAAGGTCCCTCAAAGGATTCTTGTTTCAATTGTCACGGAGTTCAATACATTTCTATCGTCTCTCTCACTCCGAGTTAGATGATATTGAAAAGGTGGCAGTCCTCTCCAGCCTCCGATCACCAAATCAAAAAGCACAATAGAGTCTAGAGCCACGAGATGCATAAAAAGATCTCTTAGGGACACAAACTATTTCTACACTGGTTGTTCAACATTAAGGACACCAGGTGTAAACTCATGAGTCCTACGCAGATCTTAGCAATCTGCCAGAACATTTATGAGAGAATTTACAAATGTAATTCTCAATGATTGAATGGAAATTCCTGCCAGGGTCAACATCAAGCAGCACTGAAAGCAGGTCACTTCGGTAATTCCCTGTGGATTACGCTTAGTGATCGCGGCGGTTTCAAACGGTCTACAGTCGTGGAGTGATCTCTAGCGACTCACCTAATCGTTGATGTGCTACGGTTCGATCTTAAAAAGCCCTCTGTGGGTTTTCGATTAGGAACGGTCTTGGTAAGGATTAGAGAGAGTTTTCACACTATGCTGTTAACAATCTCAAAGTCCGAACCTGTAAGTACCGGACGTTTTATTGCTAACTGTCGTATGCAGGAACATCTGGCGATTGTAGCTGATTGCTGTTGCAGCTGTTTGCGGTTGTAGCTGATTGAAGTTGCAGCTGATTGCGGTTGTAGCAAATTACAGAAAAGATGCCAATCCAGCACCACATGCTCACACTACATCATCATTGTAACTCAACAAAGTCATGATCAACCAAAAAGACCTTCAACACGGCTTCTGCAAACTCTGATGCTAAAGATCATGACACCAGATAGTGTGAGCATGTCGGCTCAAAGATTTACACATCACATGGAAACATACTGCTGAAAGATGACTTGGAAACAAATGTTGGATGATAAAGTCGAAGAATACTCAAAGATCATCCAAAACAATCAATCAGTCATCAAATCATTACTGCTGAAGGCACAAAGAATAAAGACATTGAAGAATCAAAGACTACGAGCTATGACGTCAAGTTCAGAAGACAGAATGCTAGAATTCAAATTATTATTTCCGGGGTGACCTCCCTTAGGGGGAGATTGTTAGGAATATAAATATTCAGATGAAGGCTCGGTCACCCCGAGCATCTATTTAGCATCTACATAGCTCGTAGGCTTATTTATATTAGCTTAGCAATATTAGTATTAGTATTATTAGTTTAGTCGTATTTATATTTGTGGAGTGGGTCGGGGCTTTCCCCACTGTCAGCTCACTCCACAGCCCACTAGGGGCACAATATTAGGACTATATATATAGCCCTTCCCACACAAGGGAAGGGTGGAACTCTCATTTACATTAATCTAATTTTCTGTTTTTGAGTTTCCCTTTCTCTCTCTAAACTTCTCTCTACAACCTAACTCTAACATGGATCTCATCTTCCATGAATCAAGACCACCCGAATCATCTACACAATCATATGGTTATATCTTACAGTTTTGTTGATCCTGCTCATTCCAAGAAGGTTTACAAAGTAATCAAAGCTTTGTATGGATTACATCAAGCTCCCAGAGCTTGGTATGCTACACTCTCCAAATTTCTAGAGGAGCATGGATACAAGAGGGGTGTCATTAACAACACCTTGTTCATTAAAAGGGACAAGAAGGATATCATTCTAGTGCAAGTGTATGTAGATGATATCATCTTTGGATCACAAAAAGGTCTTGGTGTGAAGAATTTGAGGCATTGATGAAAGGCAGATTTCAGATGAGCTCAATGGGTGAGCTCACATTCTTTCTTGGACTGCAAGTGAAACAAAAGGAAGATGGACTTTTCATTTCTCAAGACAAGTATGTTGCTGAGATGCTGAAAAAGTTTGATCTTGCAAATGTGAAGACAACAGTCACTCCAATGGAGAACAAGGTGCCATTAACCAAAGATGAGGATGATGATGATGTGGATGTGCACCTATACAGATCTATGATAGGTTCTCTTATGTATCTAACTGCCTCTAGGCCTGATATTATGTATGCAGTTTGTGTTTGTTCTCGTTTTCAGGTTACTCCAAAGACTTCACATCTTCATGCTGTGAAGAGGATCTTTAGATACCTAAAGGGCAAACCCAATTTGGGTATTTGGTATCCTAGATAGTCATCATTTGACCTGGAAGCCTATTCAGATAGTGACTATGCTGGAGCAAGTCTTGACAGGAAATCCACAACTGGAGGTTGTCAATTTCTTGGAAGAAGATTGATTTCATGGCAATGCAAGAAGCAAACCATTGTGGATACATCTACAACTAAATCCGAGTATGTAGTTGCTGCAAATTGCTGTGGACAAGTCTTGTGGATTCAGAATCAGATGCTGGATTATGGTTTGAATTTCATGAATACTATAATTCACATTGATAATGAAAGTACTATCTGTATAGTAAAGAACCCAGTGTATCATTCTAAGACCAAACACATAGAAATCAGGCATCACTTTATAAGAGATTGCTTTGAAAAGAAATTGATTATAGTGGAAAAGATACACACAGACTTTAATGTAGCTGATCTATTGACCAAAGCTTTTGATGGACCTAGGTTCAATTTCTTAGTGGTTAATATTGGCATGATAAACCCATAGCTACATTTAAGGGGAGGTTAAATGTATAGTTTGTAATATATTACAAGTATTAAGTAGATTTAATTCTGGTTGAAGTTAAATCTGGTAGATTTAGAGTTAATTATGGTAGTGAATAGGTTTTAATTCTGGTTGCAACAACATATGGTTGTATATTTTCTTGGTTTTAGACTAATTTTTCAAGGAAAAGCATGGATGGGTGGTGATTGCAAGCTTTGCTAATGAGTTTTATTTGTGTTTATCTGGTGTTTTTGTTAAGTCTGGTGCGTCTCTATTAATACTGGTTGACCAATGTTAAGTTTGGTAGTGTTAAACCGTAATTAATTTTTTTTTACCGTTAGGTCTGGTCGTACACTTAATGATTTTTCCTGTTTAAATAATACCGTTACTATTTTTCGGGAAAAAGAGGTATATATGGATAATATTTTATTCATTCTTCATCTTTATCCATTATTTACTTCTATTTTTCAAATTTTTATTCTCGACCAAGATTTACTCTGTTTTCAACCACCAGCATAAAAACCCTAATTCACCAGTCAACCAATACTTACCAATCATCTATGGCTCAACTCAAATACTGTGATAAGCATAATCAAGTGGGTTTCTTGAAGAAACCAACCAAAGGCGAAGGCTTTGAACAGATAGTGGATTTTTTGAAAGGCTCACACATCAGGTATGCCTTAACTCACAATCCCACTATCTATGATTCCCTAGTCAAACAGTTTTGGGAGACTGCTACTTCCGAAACTCTTGCTGATGGGACTCTAAAGTTAAAGGCAACTATTGATAACACTGAGTATTCAATCACTGAAGCATCTATTAGAAGTAGTCTTCAATTGGATGATGCTTCAGGGGAAATTATGTTATCAAATAATATGATTTTAGACGGTATGGGTAATATATGATATCCCATTGATAGTACATTCACATTTTGGAAAAGCCATTTTTCACCTCAGTGGAGATTTTTAATTCATCACTTGCTACACTATCTAAGTTCTAAGAGTGGAGGATGGGATCAATTTGGAAGTAATATTGCTTTTGCATTGGTATGTCTTTCACTTGGTAAAACTTTTAACTTTTCAAAACTAATATTTGATGGCATGGTGGCAAATGTGAAAAGTAAACACAAGTTTTTGATGTACCCTCGTTTTCTTCAAATGGTTTTGAATGTTGAATCTGAAAATAAATTGCCTTACTTGTGTGTGCCCTTCAAAGATAAAATTTTTAGTAACATGAAAAGGGGATTTCAGGGGACACATAAACCATTGTTAGCTGCTATGTTGCCTGTTGGTACTGACAATGCAGGTACATCAACATCTGGAACTGAAGCCCATTCTCAACCACATCTTGAAGCTGCGAAACCTGCAAATGTGATTTATCGTTTTAAGTATATATTTTTCCAAAGGAAACACAACGGATGCGTTTTCCCCGGGTCGTGTCCCAACGAAGGTTGAATTCGAGTTTTCGTTACGGTGTCGAATATGTGTGGTGAATGTGTGTGAAAAGAGTGATGATTGGTGGATTTTATACTACGAATAATAAAATTTTAAATGAAAACAACTAATTAAGCTAAAGAAACAATTAATCTAAGCATGTAATCCTAAAAACGAAAATTGAATTTAAAACGTTACGCGACGAATTTTAAAACGTGAATAAAAAGTGATTTTCTAAAATTTAAAACCTAAAAATAGAAAAATAATTTTCCTATATAAAAACTGATAAAAGAAAATTTCTGGAAAAAGAAAAATATTTTTTTTACTTTTTATGAATTTTTTATGAATTAAAAACTGAATAAAACAATTTAAATGATTTAAAAATATTAAAACAATTTGGAAAAATCTGAAAATTTTTGAGTAATTCTAATTTTTAATAAGAAATCTAGGAAAAATAATTTGAGAAACTAATTTTGCCTAAATAAGCTGTAACAGAGAATAAGCTAATGAGAAATAAGCTAAAAATAAGCTACAGCTTAACCAAAAATTCCAAAAAGCCCAAATTTAATAAAACACAATAGTATAAGCTAAAAACAACTTAAATTGACCAGAAAAGCTCAAGGCATAAGCCCAAAAAGCTGCTGTAGCAGTTGCAAAGTGGACAGAAACAAGGGCTTTTACAGCCAACTTTGGAGCCTAGATAAGCAGTCCCAATAAGCTGAGAGATTGAATCTTAAGGGGGCAAAAGATACTCAGAACTACTGGCTACCCAAAAATACTTCAAAATCCAAATTCCAACTTTAATTGCTAAATGAAATAAAGCCTAGAAAAAGTGCTTAGCAGACTGAATATGTGTGCAGGCCAAAAGCAGTTTGAAGGGCTTATTTGCAGGCCTGATTTTGAACTCTCAATAAGCTACAAAGTGGAATCCCAGATAAAGACCTAAAAGTTTGTTGTATCAACTAGCTACAAACCAAATTTTAGGTCCTAAGCTCAATCCAATAAGCCACAAGACATGCTAGAACAGCAGTCAAAAACCCAATCTGCACTAGACCAATCTGTGACAGCAGAGTAGAATTTTTTGGCGCAAATGAGTGTAAAATTACTCCACAGCAAACCAACTCTTAGGGACTTACTTTAGCACCTATGAACTACCTAGAAATGCAGGAATTAAGTTCCAAATAAGCTCAGCTTATGCTGAGCTTATTATGGGCAGTAGTGATCCTATACTTACACTAGTGAACCTAAGTACCTCAAAATAATCAAATAATCTAAACACTAATCAGAAGCAATAAAATTATCCTCAATTGATCTCAAACAAACTTGAACAAGTTGCAAATGAACAGTGTAAGAGCTTCTATACCTCAGACACACCTATTGCCAAACACCCTATAACTAACTGATTTGTAATTTTTTCACTATACTTAACTGATTTAAGCTACAAATTATACTAAACTATGATTACCTAATCTCTATAACAAATAATAAGCAACAATCAACAATAATTAAGCACTAAATTAACTGATCAAAGAAATATGCAGAAATTAAGCTAATAATCAAAATGGAACTTACAAACACTTCTCCCTCAGCAAGAACAGAGGGAGTTCACTAAGCTTGCCTGTCTTTAGACAGGCTAGAGGCATACATTTCCCCTCCTAGACCATCACTCCAATAAGCTATCATCATGGAAATTGAAACAGTACCATAGTTGACTTTTTTTGTTGACTTTTCTGCCTTTTTGAGATAAAACCAAATTTGAACAGAATAAAAGTTCACAACAAGCTATTTAAGCTTATATGAGCTTATAAACTTAGAAATCAGCTTATTGAAGCTGGAGTCTTGATTATTTTTGGATTTTTTTAGTATTTTTGGATGTTTTTGGGTTTTTAAAAAGAGATGAACAAAAGCAAAAGATTAAAAATTATAGTAAGCTAAATATGACTTTGAATAAGCTACTGACACAATAAGCTAAAATCAATGTAACAAAGGAACTGGGACAGAATCAAAGAAACTAAAATTAAACTTTCATTGATAAAACTTCAAATTACAAAATGAGATTGAAAATTACAACTGAAATGAAATGAGTACACTATGAAAGCAGTAAAATGACAAGAAATAAAATTGGCAACAATTTTCTAAAACATAAAAATTGGACAAACTAGCTAATGAGGAGAGCTCTTCTATTTATAGCCTACTGGAGAAGCTTCTGGGTTGTCCATACTGGCAATCCGTGTGCTATCTCAGCCAATCTTCACCCTTAGATCACCCTTGCCCTCCAATCTTCAATTTCCAGCCATAGGATCAAATTCGTGAGGTGTTCGGTCCAATAGGAGCATGCCATGTGTCCACTCGTGTGTGCTCTGCCCTTCTGACACTTCTGACATCCAATGATTTGACAATCATACCCTTAATCTCAGTGAAAAAGTGTACGGGGTAATTAGGGTTCTTAGTGTCTGGTAATTTTGGGGAAATGGGTAAAATGAAAGAGGCGGGTTAGTTTTTTTAGTTTGACTGGTATTTAATAACCTTTGACCGTGGGTTAAAGTTGTGGGTCGTGGGTTTATTTTCGGGTTGGTGGGCTGGGCTAGGAGATATAAGGTGTGGGGTTGGGTTTAGAGTTAGTTGTGGGTTGGATTTAGTGTGTTTTTCCTTAAATCCGGATATAATAGTTATAGATTTAGGATTTATAGATTTAGGTAAAGTGCAAGGACTAAAGGTGTAGTTTCTGAAATCAAGGGACCATTGCTGCCAATCTTGTAAACTTTGATCCAAGGGCTGGACTTGTCAAACTTTTGATAATTGGAGGACCTCGGTTGACTTTTTGACCACATTTTATTTCCGGCATCGGCTATGAATATCCTTTCCATATCTCGTGCTCGTTTTCCCGGAATTTGCTTGATTTTGTCCCTTTTTCTCGATATCCGTTCCTGCATATAAACAAACACAAAAACACAAATATCTTTGGCATTTTGGTTAGTTTTTGGTCGTTTTGGTCCGGTTTTGGTAAATAAAAGGTATGTGAATAAGCACATACCAAAATGCACCATCACCTACTATACCACAACCACCATCACCTACTCCCCAACCACCTTCACCTCAGCAAACCCAGGTTCCAACTCCAACTCATGAGGAGGAGTCAAGTACAATGTCTGTGGATGCTCTCTTCCAGCTGGTTCCTAAACTGGTTAGCAGGATATCTGAATTGGAAAAGGATCTTAAAGAAACAAAACAAAACATGGGCAATGCTATTGTAACCTTGGTCAGAAAAGTAAAGAAGATGGAAAATGTTATGAAAGCAAAAGGGGTTGTCTTAAGTGATAAAGAGGGTGCTACAGATGAAAATTCTTCCAAACAGGGGAGGAATTTGGGAGAAGAAACAACCTTTCATACTCCTGCTCAAGCAAAATCCAAAGGTGATACTGATATTAGTCCTGAGGGATTGGAAGCAGCAGAGACTTTAGCCAAAACTCTTAGTCAAATTCAAAAGAAGAAGAAGAGAAGGCTAAGAAGGAAGTTAGTGACAGAAGAGGTTAATTCTGGTGATGATCCAGTTAAGTTTGTCAGTGAGAAAGTTTATTCAAGTTATCTGGTTGGTCTATTAATGGTTTGTCGGTGGGACTAATTTGTTATATGCAAGTGAAAGTGGACGGTGTGGCAATTTTGTTATCATTAAGAGTTGATTAGTTAATGGTCTATATGTGTGGGACTTGTTTGTCGCTTGTGGTTAATAACATGAAGATTTGTTTTGTGAATTGATTGGTGGATAAAATCGATTGTGGGGCAGTGGTGATTAATTCTGGTTGTTGTGGTGATTAATTTTGGTTGCTGTGGTGAATTAATTATGGTCTGACAATTAGTACTGCTCTTGGTAATTGTTAAGTCTGGTTTACACCAGACTTAAATAGTACTGCTCTCATTCATTATTAATACTGCTACCGTACTCAGTTAGTTCTACTTGGTTTTTGTGTGTACTGCTGGCTCAGATAATTTGTACTGCTCAACAACAGTTTGTACTGCTGGTTTGTACTGCTAGAGCAGTTTTGGATCGCGGACAGAATAGTTTATTTTTATGGCTTGTTTTGGGAATTATTTGAAGAAGAAAATTGAATATTGCTTATTTGATGTTGTAGTTGAGTTTCACAGGTGCGCGTTCTTATCATATCTCAAATGGCTAACAACATTTGGAGATAACTTGTTTGTGTTTTAATGCGGTGACAAAGACTTGATGAATCTAGCAAAGGTATGTGATCTACAAACTAGGGTACTTAATGCTTACATTTGCTATCACTTTAAGGTGTTACATTGTAGTGCTCAGTGTCTCATATAGTTGAGGATTTATCAAGAGGTTGCGATCTACTTCTAGCATGAGTTTGGAGTCACGTGGATAGTACAAGATATAAGACGCAAGTTTGGGAAATTCAACTTCTTCATCAAATTCGTTATACTCGGTTTTCTTCATCAGTGATCATTCCATAAAGCCTACAGAGTTCGTGATTCAAGAGATGGTAAACATATTGGCTTCAGGGGAAGCTTGTTGATTAAATGTTTAACCATCTACATGCATCACTTAAGGGGAAGCATTTTGATTTAAGTTGCATGGAAGACACCTATTAGATGATTACAAAAAGGGGAAGATGATTGATTTGCAGCTTATTATATGTGGTGACATGTTCAAGAAGATCTTAAGGAAGCATTGAAGATAGTTTTGCAATATCAAATAGGGGAAGATTGTTGGGAATTAGATTTGATGATTACAAAACTACATATGCATAAATGAAGACGAATGAAACAACAAGGACTAAATGTAATAATTTAGTTAGCTTCCTGTGAAAGTTATGTCTTCTTGTAAAACCCTATTTATAAAGGGTATTAGGCGGCGGTAATAGAAATATAGAAAATAATAGAACTCTTCAATGAGAGTCTAATAGAAACGTGTGTGTGTACACGTTAGTTAGTAAATAGTAGTTAGTTTATTTATTAGTATTGAATAAAGATGAGCGCGCTTGAATAAATAAAACCTTGTTAAACATTATTGTTCTTTGTTAATTTCGCTGTGCATAACAATGATGTTTGTAAAACATATCCTAGTCGAGCCTTAAACGATCTCAACAGATGATGTCTACGATTGTGATGTGCGGCTAATCTTTTTGTAATCTCTCCCGGTAAAAGATAATTGGTTTGATCATGTTTACGGATTTTATTTTGCTTGTCAAATATTAATTCATATGATTTTAATGCATATCATTTGTTTGATTTTAATATTTTAATATTATTATTTGATTGAATTATTGCAAGACATATTATTGCGAGTCAACGATTGTGCCGAGCCTAATTAGTATAGCGGTTAAGACGGTCGTGTGGTAAAACATAATTTGTACCCATAATTGTTCATTTGAGTAATTATTAAATTAATTGATAGGATTATTATAAGACATGTTATTGCTAGTCAATGAGTCGTGCCGAGTCTAACTAGTTTAGGAATTAAGACGATTCATGTGGTGAATATAACTTGTGCCCAAAATTGTCATTTTTAATTAATACAAACTATGTCTATGTGGTTTGAAGGCAAACATTAGTAACAATCCGTAACTTAGTCATATCAATATATCTGGAGCCGGGAGGGATTGCTTTTTACTCAACTGTTTACGAATCTTATTTTTATTTGCACATTTAATTTTTATTTGTTTATTTACTTTTTAGTTAATTAGTAGTTTTATTATTAAGTAAATCAATCATTCAATTATTTATTTCATAGAATTTAGATTAATTAGTATATTAGTTATTAAGATTTTAAAACCAAAACTTTTATTGATCAGTGATCACCCTAAAACTTAAATTAAAACCACATACTCCTCATGGATACGATACCCGCTTGCCCTATCTAGCATAAGGTAATTAGGTTTATTTTTTTATCGGTATAACGACATCGGTCACCCGTTTTACTACGTTTTGTATGTTTTTATACGTTTTCATCCGTTTCTTTAACGTTTTTATACGTTTTCGCCCGTTTTTACACGTTTTCGTCCGTTTTTATACGTTTTCGTCCGTTTTTACACATTTTTATCTGTATTCACACGTTTTCGTCCATTTTTCTTACGTTTTCGTCTGTTTTTATACGTTTTCGCCCGTTTTGGTACGTTTTCATACGTTTTCTTATGTTTTCGTCTGTTTTTATAGGTTTTCGTCCGTTTTTATACGTGTTCATCCGTTTTTACACATTTTCATCCATTTTTACATGTTTTCGTCTATTTTTATACGTTTTCGCCTCTTTATTACGTTTTCATCCATTTTTTTGCTACGTTTTCGTCTATTTTTATACGTTTTCGTTCATTTTTCTATCATTTTTACACGCTTTCGTTCATTTTTACACGCTTTCGTCCATTTTTACACGCTTTCGTCTGTTTTTATAAGTTTTTGGCCCTTAATAAAACGTGTAAAAATGAACGAAAACATGTAAAAATAGACAAAAACGTATAAAAACATACGAAAATGAAAGAAAAACTGACGAAAACGTATAAAAATGAATGATAACGTGTGAAAATGGACAAAAATGTGCAAAACGGATGAGAATGTATAAAAACGGACAAAAACGTGTAAAAACGGACAAAAATGTGTAAAAAAGGACGAAAACAAATAAAACGTAAGAAAAACGGGCGAAAACATATAAAAATAGACGAAAACGTATGAAAACGTAGCAAAACGGGCGAAAACGTATAAAAACGGATGAAAATGTAAGAAAACGGGTGAAAACGTATAAAAACTGATGAAAGCGTATAAAAATGGACGAAAACGTTGCAAAACGGGTGAAAACGTATAAAAATAGACGAAAACGGACAAAAACGTAAGAAAACGGAAGAGTTACGTAAGAAAACCAAATTTTTATTTAATTATAAACGACTGTTAGTATAAAGGACTAACGTTGCAAACGATCGTTTGGTTAATGGACTAACGTTGCCACTTGACGACTGAGAGCTAACAGAGAAGATAACGACAGTTAGCGATAAGGACTAACAATGTTACGAAACTTCATTATAAGGATTCAAAATGCAAAAATGAAAATTGAAGGACGAGCTTAGTGATATTGGCCAAACCACAGGGACGAACAGTGTAATTTACTCTATAATTTATATATATTTTTTTTCAAATGAAAAAAATAAAATAAAATAGGAAGTGGTAGGCTGCAAATGAGTAAGTTGAGGTTAATTGTGATAAGGGGAGTTAGTTATGGAGGTTTGTTAAAGTGATGTGGCACCCCGTGGGTCCCAAATGAGCAGTTTTGGCTAACCACGACAACTTGTGCTCTAAAAGTGTCTAAAGATATTATTGTAAGAGTAAATTATATGTAAATTACATGGTTTGTCCCTGTGGTCTGGGGTAAATCCCTAATTGAGTCCCTATCTTTTTTTGTTACATGATTGATCTCTATGTTGAAACTATTGCACACCGTTCGTCCTTATCGCTAACTGTCGTTATCTTCTCCGTTAGCTCTCAATCATCAAGTGGCAACGTTAGTCCATTAACCAAACGATCGTCTGCAACGTTAGTCCTTTATACTAACAGTCGTTTCTAATTAAATAAAAATTTAGTTTTTTTACGTAACTCGTCCGTTTTCTACGTATTTATCTGTTTTTATACGTTTTCGCCCATTTTGCTACGTTTTCGTCCGTTTTTATACGTTTTCGTCTGTTTTCTTACATTTTTATACATTTTTGCCCGTTTTAACACCTTTTTTGGTCAGTTTTTTTTACGTTTTTATACATTTTCGCCCGTTTTAACACTTTGTCGTACGTTTTTATAAGTTTTCGCCCGTTTTTGCAAGTTTTTGTCCATATTCACACGTTTCGGTCCATTTTTCTTACGTTTTCGTGTGTTTTTATACGTTTTCACCCGTTTTGGTATGTTTTCATACGTTTTCATATGTTTTCGTCTATTTTTATAGGTTTTCATCCATTTTTATACGTTTTTATCCGTTTTTACACATTTTTGGCCGTTTTTACACGTTTTCGTCTGTTTTTATACGTTTTCGCCCATTTTGTTACGTTTTCTTACGTCTTATACGTTTTCATCCGTTTTTATACATTTTCGCCCGTTTTGCTACGTTTTCATCTATTTTTATATGTTTTCGTCCATTTTTCTATCGTTTTTACAAGTTTTCATTTGTTTTTACACGTTTTCGTCCGTTTTACTTGTTTTTTTTCCAATTTTATACATTTTCGTCTGTTCAAAACTAATGAAAACGTGTGAAAATGGACGAAAACGTGCAAAACGGACGAGAATGTATAAAAACGGACAAAAAAGTGTAAAAACGCACGAAAACATATAAAAACGGTTGAAAACAAATAAAAATGTAAGAAAAAGGGGCAAAAACGTATAATAATAGACGAAAATGTAGCAAAACAGGAGAAAACGTATAAAACGTAAGAAAACGGACGAAAACGTATAAAAACGGACGAAAGCATGTAAAAATGGACGAAAATGTGTAAAAACGGATGAAAACGGACGAAAACCTATAAAAACAGACAAAAACGTAAGAAAACTTACCAAAACGGGGGAACATGTATAAAACAAACGAAAACGTAAAAAAACGGACGAAAACGTGTTAAAACGGACGAAAACGTATAAAAATGGACGAAAACGTGTAGAAACGGACGAAAGCGTGTAAAAAAGTAAGAGAAACGGACGAAAACGTAAAAAAAAGGATGAAAACGGGCAAAAACGTATAAAAACGAACGAAAATGTATAAAAACGGACAAAAACGTAAGAAAACGGACGAGTTACGTAAGAAAACCAAATTTTTATTTAATTAGAAACGACTGTTAGTGTAAAGGACTAACGTTGCAAACGATCGTTTAGTTAATGGTCTAACGTTGCCACTTGACGACTGAGAGCTAACGGAGAAGATAACGACAGTTAGCGATAAGGGCGAACGGTGTGCAATAGTTTCAACATAGGGATCAATCATGCAACAAAAAAAAGATAGGGACTCAATTAGAGGTTTACCTCAAACCACAGGGACGAACCATGTTGTTGCTGGTGTCGATGGTGTATATACTATCTTGGAATGGGTTGATTTATATGTGTGTTACTCTGTGTGTGCAGGTGTGTGTTGCGGTGGAGAAGAAAGACTTTTTTTTTTTTTTTTTTTTTTTTTTTTTTAGTAGTGAATGGGGTTGAATTTGTATTGAATGGATTTAGTAGTGAAAAAAAAAGTTAAGATTCATTATTATTATTATTTTTTTTAGTTTTGTAATTTTTTTTTTAACTGTTATGTTGTTTATTAAATGAAGTATTAGTTTTGGGGTTGAATTTGTAATTTTAATTTTTTAAAGAAAAGTGGGCATAAAATATGGTGTCATGGTGGTGTTATGATAAGGAGTGTTTTTTTGGTGTTAAGGTTGAAATGTTAAAGATGATGTGGCGTTGTGTTATGAGTTAACCCAAAGTTACCACACCTTGTGCTCTAAGAGCACAAGGTGTGGGCTCGCCACCACCTCGCTACTCCACGCTGGCACCCTCGCCCATTGCTCGCCACCACACCGCCTAGCCTCGCCATTTCTCGCCAGTTTTCCCTTCGTCATCTGCATGACGAACCTAAATTCTGACATTGTTACTATTGGAGTGGGACCCAAATCAATATAAACGGTTTTATATTATGTAAAAACTAGCCATTTGAACCTTTTTATTGTGTTTCTTGCTTTCCTTCATGGTTGTGTCACTGTGTGAGATTGTTGAAGAAGGCAGAAATGTAAAAGAAAGAGGCGCATTTGGATAGTTTACATAAAACCCTAAATATTGATATAAATGTTTTAATTCAAGCCCATTAGTAGCGAAACCCATTTAGCAAAAATAATGTAGCACCATTAATAGAAAAAAATAATTAGCGAAGCCCATATAAATGATTTAAAAATATTGTGTAAAAAATTATTAATATGTTGTATTTTTTAGTTTATATAATTTATAATATTTTTTTAAAAAATGAAAAAAAAGTAAAATATGAAATGGTGGGCTCCAAATGAGTAAGTTGAGATTAGTTGTGATAAGGGGGTTAGTTATTGAGGTTTGTTAAAGTGATGTGCCACTCCGTAAGCCTCAAATGAGGAGTTTTGGCTAACCGCGACAACTTGTGTCTAAAAAGTCTAAAAATATTATTGTATAGGCTAGATGGCAAGGAGTGGTGTTTTTCACCTGACACCTCAGTGACACCTTAGCTTTCTCTCTCCTCTCACTTCTCTTCACCTCACTTCACTTTTTAGTGGCCAAGGTCACCTTTAACTTTACCTTTTATTAAAATACACACTTTATACAAATATATCACACTAAATACCCCACACATACTCACACACAAAATATAAAACATTATAATGGTACAAGTGGGGCCCGATTTTTTTGTAAACCTGCAAGATGAAGCCACCACCATAAGTTGTCTTGGTTTTTGTACCTCGCGCGTGAATTGTGGTGATGGCCATAGGAGTTCACGAGTGAGTTAGGGTTGCAAGGTGAAACCTTCATCTCCTTGTCATCCAGTCTAATATGTATGCTTTTTTTTACCGAGTGACGTGGCATTAAAGCCCACATGAGCTGGCTTTTTGTTTTTTGTCTATGTTGTACACACGAGATGCCTGCGAAACGTGATCCCGTCTTATTTGCTGATGGTACAGTTTTTGAAATATACTCCTCAATTAATTAATTATTATACTCCATTAACAATTCCAAAATGACAATATATTATACATGTCATCAACTGCCCATTTTGGCATTTTTCCATTTGGTATCGTATTCCCAAAATAGCAAGTGTATAATATTTTATTCTTTTTTCTTTTCTCATTTTGTTGCTCTATTAGGCCACTCACATCAGTTAACTCAGCTTTAAATTTTAAGGCATGCCACGTCAACTTTTTCACCCTTTAACTTAACTCAGCTTTAACCCACACATCAATAACTCAGCTTTAACACACCTTAACTCAACTTTACACATAAATTTTTAAATTCAACCCTTAATTTATAAATTACTACCTATGTTCAACTTAAAGTTTTCAAATACTGTGAATAGTTGTACTAAGGTAATTACCGGATCAAACTATACCCACTATACCTAAGTCTTAACTACTAAAACTAGCAAAATATCTTTTAACACATCAAAGTCACTTTGACTTCTCTTTCTAGTCTAAACCGACATCATCAAACTTTGTATATATCTGCTTTCTCTTCCCCATTTGTATAAAAACAACAAAACTAATATCACCTCCTTTCTCCCTCTCCTATACCAGCAATCAACACCACCACCCCCTGACATCATCACACCTCCACCGCAGCCACCTCTCCACATCACCACACCGACACCACAGTCACCATCACCATCCATCTCTTCATCCGGTTTGGGTCGAGACAAGGTTAGATCGAAGAATTAAAGCCCGCTCCTTTCAACGGTTAGAAAAAATATGGGGCAAAAGTGAAACAATTCAAACTTGCAACAGTTAGAAATAGGGGGCAAAAGTGAAAAAAAATTACCCTTAACGCTGCGTTAGGGTGCTAACGCAGCCCTTAACGCAGCGTTAACTTGCCAAGCTCACAATAGTTAACGCCAGTTAACGCGCGTTAAAGGTCCAAAGTTTACATGTTAACGCCGGTTTAACGCTACTGATGTGAATGGTCTTATATTGTTGCTTGGATAGAGGGGTTTGTCTTCATAAATATTTTTTTTTTGTCCAAAAGTTAATTAAACATTTAAACATTGGTTAAACATTAGTACACTTTGCTTTGTATTTGTTAGAAAGTTATTACGAGAGTCCTTTGAACTATTAAGAGTTGACGCAAAATGCAATATGCCAAACTTAAAAAGTTATTTGTGTCTACCACTTTGGTATCGGCCTCACATTAGTCATTGGTGGTCCGTCTTAAGCATCTCCATAACATTATCACGCTTTTGAGCACTTTCTAGATTTAGTCATAGATAAAATTATAGAGATAATAGATGCTACTATGTAAGGTGTTGAAGCAATTTTTTGTAACCGCTTCAAACAAATAAATGAAGCCCTTCCGCTAGGCAAGGCCGGACGGCTCCTAGGTCCATTCGTCCTTGTCCCAAGCTTCTAGGCATGCTGCAAACATAAAGAACCCGTTAGAAGGTGGTCCCGAGGCCGAAGCCCCGGGGACCACCCTCCGACGGTCAAGTCAGAACCTCCGATGGAGAGGATTTAGTGTGTGTAATATATGTACTGTTATGTGTGTAGCATATATTCAAGAGAGAGAGTGAGATGTTATAATGTGTGTTAAGAATAATGAAATAAAGTAGTATTTATAGGGAGAGAAAATGTGAGACAATATCCCTTAATATCCGGGCCAGGTGGCATGGTCTGGCGCTGCCACCTGGCCAAAGGATATCGCCACCTGTCCTAGTACTTACAGTGATATTAGCCGGATGGTTCCGCGTGCCCTTTGGCAGAGTGCCCTTCGGTAGAGTGCCCTTCGGTATTTCCGGATGGCTCCGCGCCGTTCGGACGGATGGGCCGTCCGGACAAACATATGCGTCAACATGTCCCCCCAGTATTGCATTATCGGTTGCAGACCGATGATGTAATACTTAAAGAATGCCTTTGTGCCTTTCGGCACACGTCGCTCGGACACATATACCTGTAATAATTAAATAATACCTTTGTGCCTTTCGGCAAACATCATTCGGACATATACGTCAACAATTCGCCTGCTTCCCGTACAAGTAAAACTTCGACCCCACGCGTATACCGAACACTTGTTTGTTATTACCAGAAGGGTTCAAGTTTGACCCTTTCCGGAGGTACAAGCTGACGTTCGGCATACATTCGGGTTATGAACGTACCGCTTGTTTTTTATTACCTTCACTATTTTCATAGCTCCGGAGGTGCAAACTTACGTTGGAGCTGGACTTTGAACATTGACCACGAAAATCTCCGAAAGACGCGAACCTCCCGGAGGGGTCACTTTCTACTTATGTTCAGAGTATGATAAATGATTACACGGTCACCCCATCTCCGAAAGATGCGAACCTGTCGGAGGGGTCACTTTCTACTTATGTTCAGAGTGGAAATGAACATTGACCACAAAATCTCCGAAGGGCGCTAACCTCTCGGAGGGGCCACTTTCTACTTGTTCAGAAATTTGCAATTGTTATCCCTGCCAAGCAAAACATGAAAGCTCGCGTCTTTTCCGTTAGATATTAAAGACATAATATTTCACATGCATTGATACATAAAAGAGTCACAATGGTTAGACATCGACACACCGGTCGTTTTTAATTTGTCTACAATGGGTGTTATTCCTGCACAATAAAATATGAAAGTTCGTAGCGTATCCAATGGAGATTTTTAGCATGGTACGGACGAAGCGTGACGTCCGGAAGAAATCGTTGGAGTGTTTTTCCCAATCGTTAGATCCGAAGCTTGCCTTTCCCGCGGAACAAAACTCGAAAGCTTTTTTGCTTTCTCCCGTTAAATATGACAAACAAAATATTTCTTGTATCAATACAATATTCGGGTCGTGGCCGAACCGTAACATGACCGAGTGACCACAACTGAATGACCATAACCAAACGTTCACAACCGAACTCCACAATACTAGATAAAATGCCTATTGCTAACATAATCCTTAATTCGAGTTTATAGACTAACATGTTATCACATAAAAAATTATGCCAAGTAAATTGGTCTCAATGATCATATGTATAATGCTAATGGGCCCACTATGTATTTGTAATACCCAACAGATAAAATCAAATTGCATAAGACTCTCTTTTGTTTTATTATTGGTGCGGAGAAAATCAAAAAGAAAATAGTGTGGGTAGATAAAAGAAAATCAACATAAACTTTCCCAATGCCCAAAATGTTGACTTGTAAGCTAGCTACATAAATGCATAGCACATGGAAGCTATCTGCCAGAGTCCATGGTCAACACGTGTACAAGGGTACATTATTTATAATAGCCTTTAACAAAGTAATTATCACCATCAATATTATTCTGAGGTTATAATAGCATCAAGAGAGTTCCATATTTACCTTAAAATCCACATCCATTATATGACTCAAATCAGCCAACTAGTCAAATGTGTTATGAGTGAAATCATACCGATTATCATCCAATCAGTCAAATAAAAACATACCAGGAGAGCGAAAGGTGAGTAAATCCGAGAGTGATAGCATCGTTCCAGCCTCGTTCCAATCAATACAAACACCCTAAGTAACCATAACCATTCGGTCACCCCACCGGTTCGCCATTCTCATTAAGAGATCCATCGGAATACTTTTCCCTTTCAGTAATGATTACTCCGTTTCCAAACATCATTGTTTTGTTGACAGGTTTGCTCGACCTATCGCCACTACCTTCCATCATTATCATCTTCCTAACATCCTTTTCTTTCTTTTTTTTTTTTTTTTTTTGTAGTACCCTTCTGGCCGGTCCGAATAACACAACATCTCCGGACGAGATAGTATCTCCGGATGACTGAACCGAAAGAAACCATACCGGACAGCCCTCCGCCTGTCCGTATTGCCGTTTATACTCGACCTCCATTCCGGAGGTCGATACCGAACGTCTTCATAAGGACTGAAAAATGTGTCATCACTATATCTGAACGGGATGATACCTCCGGAAGACATAATCATCCGGATGAAACCATATGGCTGAACGACCCGGTATACACGAACAACCCTTAGTCGCCGCATCCCGTCTATACTTACTGTCCTCTATACCGGGAGAACAATGGAGACGCTTGAAAAAGTGGGCCGAAAGATATGACCGGACGAGGTAGAACATCCGGATGACATATATCCGAACGAGACCATGTGGTTGACATCATACCGGACGTCGACCCCGAACGGCAATACCAAACGTCCCGCTGAAAGTGTGACCCATCATTCTGAACTCATCGGTAGATCGAATGATAGGCTTCCACGGATGGCGCCAATTTGTTGAAGCAATTTTTTGCAACCGCTTCAAACAAATAAATGAAGCCCTTCCACTAGGCAAGGCCGGACGGCTCCTAGGTCCATTCGTCCTTGTCCCAAGCTTCGAGGCATGCTGCAAACATAAAGAACCCGTTAGAAGGTGGTCCCGAGGCCGAAGCCCCGGGGACCACCCTCCGACGGTCAAGTCAGAACCTCCGATGGAGAGGATTTAGTGTGTGTAATATATGTACTGTTATGTGTGTAGCATATATTCAAGAGAGAGAGTGAGATGTTATAATGTGTGTTAAGAATAATGAAATAAAGTAGTATTTATAGGGAGAGAAAAGGTGAGACAATATCCCTTAATATCCGGGCCAGGTGGCATGGTCTGACGCTGCCACCTGTCCAAAGGATATCGCCACATGTCCTAGTACTTACAGTGATATTAGCCGGATGGTTCCGCCTGCCCTTCGGCAGAGTGCCCTTCGGTAGAGTGCCCTTCGGTATTTCCGGATGGCTCCGCGCCGTTCGGACGGACGGGCCGTCCGGACAAACATATGCGTCAACATAAGGTCAAATCAATACTCTCATGAATGGGTTAGTGAGTAAGTTTGAACATTTTCATTTCACGTATTGTCGTTGAGGCATAAAGTATGCTCCGATCTTCGACGGTATGCAAGAAAAATAATTTGTTCTTGTCGATAATACAATTGCCAATCATCAACGGTTTACAAGAAAAATAATTTGTTAATCATCATTACTAGATAAAGTAATGTATATGTTAAACAAGTCGAGTCGAGCTAAATATGTACATCTTGTCATGCTTGAGCGTGAAAAGTAAGCTCATGCGAACTCGAGTTGAGTTTGAAATTTAAAGCTCTTTCAAACTCAAATCAAGTTTCGAGTCCAAGTTTTAGTAATCAAGTTGAGGCCAAACCTAATAATCATTGGTTCTACCAAAACTTAACAATAAAGTAAAAAAGTTATACACTTTTTCCGATCTGTAAGAATGGTAGGCGCAGTGGGTTCTTATAAATTTTATATGTGTCGCCACGTTAACAAGTACCCTATGACACTCCTTTAATATAAACACCATCCCAATAAATTTTATATAACACAACATAAAAAATACCTCACTCACTTAAAAAAAAATAAAAAAAATAAAACCTTAACGCAATGTGATGCGGATGCCTATCGGACGGATAATATATCGGGTGCAGTTTAACGATGTCATGGGTGAAAAAAAAAAATCCTATAACATGCGATGATATGATAAAAACACTGCACCGTTGACTCTAAAAGATCAACAACTTTAATTTTGTTAATGAAAAAAAAAAAAGCAAACCATCTTTCTTCTAACTTACAC
>CP139506.1:360240781-360254882 GCA_021014915.2 Artemisia tridentata subsp. tridentata
TATTACTATATGAGTAACGCGGTATCCTCCTAATCTATCCTCCTAACACATGACAAATTCGAGAGTTCATACGAGGAGATAGTTTTAGTGGATTCGAAAAGGCAAAATTTTGCTGGTAGGAGTATGAAGTCGGAAGATTTAGTATGATGATAAATCATTTCTCTTACTATATTACTCTCCCATCCCATGATAACATTTCTTCAAGAAAAAAACACACAATTTAAGAATAGTGTAATTACTAATAAGTACTCCATACTACATCTTTAATTTCTCACAATGACTTTTTACCCTTTGAACACTAATTAATGTTTTCTTTGAGTTTGATGATAGTAACTCTAATTAGCAGCAATATGGGAAACTTGAACAAATTATACCTTTTCTTTTAGAAGTGGTTATTATTTTGGGACATATTAATATAGGAAGGTGAACAATAACATTGGGAAGGAGGAAGGTAACGAATTATCATAGCTTTTTTTTAAGGAGATCTTGTAGCTTACTCAATTGCTCCATTTATAAGACAAAGGTTGATTCATTCTTGCTACTGCTTAGATGATTATAAACTTAATCAGATGCCCTTAATGATCAATTGTCTCATAATGGTGATAAGAATTGGCTAGTAAGTAATTTCTATCTGGTTTTATCATAAGGAAAAAATAAACTTAATGATCAAAGTAGGACAACAAATGATGAAGTACATAATCATGTCCAGTTTTATCATAGCATCATGAATATGTTTGGTATGTTTTTGTATATAAATTTATCTCTTGACATTATTGTTAAAAATCAGAGTATGGTACTTATGGGGTATTTAGCAAATTAATAAAAAGGGCCGCATTCATCTATTTTGTATTATGAATTTCTATTTGGTTTGCAGAGACTGGCATCTGATTTTCTTTCGAATTACATATTTTTGACTGTGGGCCGTGTTGGTTCAAGTACCGATTTAATTGTCCAAAGGGTGGAACTTGTTCAAGAAGTTGACAAACGAAGTTATCTTATGGACCTTCTTCATGCCCAGAAGGAAAATGATACTAGTGGCAAGGTACTGTTACTCATTTCCCATGCATTTCTTTTTTATAAATAACTGTGAATGTTAATAGTTTAACACTATGAAATGATGCAAAGGATTGGATTTTTATACATAATACTTATTTGCAGCAAGCGCTCACATTAGTTTTTGTTGAGACAAAGAAGGGAGCTGATTCACTTGAATATTGGCTGTATAGTAATGGGTTTCCGGCTACTACGATTCATGGTGATAGAACACAGCCTGTAAGTTTCAAATGATATTTTTAGTACATAGAATTCGCTCTTTTAGATGTGGAAAGATGGGTGGGGTAACAAGTCTAAACAGGGAGTTGATATGGGTCGTTTTTTAGACATTTACAAAGTCAATACAGCCCGCAAATTGTTTTTAGTCCTTTCATTGTTTATAAATATTTATTTTGTTAATCTATGATTAGAAAAACAATATTATTGCCATAATGATATAACTATTTGGATAAAATTGTTTTGGAGGTTGTATACTTTAATACTTGTATGCACTTAAAATAGATTCTATTTTGGTTACGGATTCCAGTCTTTTAACACCGAGTCATTGTGGTTTTATTTTGATCTATTGAAAATACATTGGTGATGGTGGTTACTGCATTGTTAGGGAGCGTTATGACTGATTAAATATTATAGAGTAAATTATATCAAATTGAACCGAACAGTGAAGGGTGTTTAAAATTAAATGCAGGAAAGGGAGCAAGCACTGAGATCATTCAAGAGTGGAAAAACACCAATTCTAGTTGCAACTGATGTGGCAGCACGTGGGCTCGATATTCCTTCTGTTTCTCATGTGGTAAATTTTGACCTTCCTAAGGACATCGATGACTACGTACACCGAATAGGACGGACAGGTCGAGCTGG
The DNA here is from genome assembly GCA_021014915.2 of Artemisia tridentata subsp. tridentata. Lineage (NCBI taxonomy): Eukaryota > Viridiplantae > Streptophyta > Magnoliopsida > Asterales > Asteraceae > Artemisia > Artemisia tridentata. The sequence goes on from CP139506.1 coordinate 360,242,696, forward strand.
AAAATCAGGATTAGCAACAGCTTTCTTCAATGATAACAACATGTCACTAGCAAAATCATTAGCTGATTTAATGAAAGAAGCTAACCAAGAAGTACCCGATTGGCTTACCCGTTATGCCAGCCGGGCATCTTATGGTGGTGGTGGTGGTAAGAACAGGCGGCCAGGAGGAGGACGGTTTGGTGGTCGGGACTTCAGAAAAGATAAATCGTACAGCAGTGGTGGCGGTAACAGTGGAGGTGGCGGCTACAGTGGCTATGGTAACAGTGGAGGTGGTGGATATGGCGGCGGTAACAGTGGAGGTGGATACGGTGGTTATACTGGTGGTAGTGGTGCACCCAGTGCTTGGGATTAGTCAATTTGAATGAATGTACTGATTTTGTAGCAATCAGCAGATACATCATTTTTCATAGTAATTGTGAATTATAATACGTTTAACAGTTGTTTTAGTATGTTGGTCATCATCAAATTTTGGTTTGAAATAGTTTTTCTTGGATCATTGCAGTTTCCATTATCATGCGCGAGTTAGATTTGCTATATCACTGTCAACCTCGCCATCTTTCTGTGACCTCTTATAACAAATTCGAAACTCTAAAATAATTTCATATCAGCAGACTACATACAGATGATTGTGAAAAAAAAAAAGCTCAAATTATACTAAATAATTAGCTAAGCACAATCATCTCATATTTTTGAAAAGGTTGGATACACTATTCTGCTTCTTGAACTAATGCAACTTTGATGGCGGGGATGAATTAAATGGCCAAAAACCTTAACTCTCCTGGGTTGCAACGATGCAGATTTGGGTCTAAAACACCCATATGTAATAGACCGTTCACATGTCAAAGACCGAGAATCCTGCTGCTGATGGAACATGCACAGCTTGTAATGAATTAACTAAATATATCTCATTATATTGCATCAAATAGACTCCAATTTCAGCAATTTCATATACAACATTTATGGTAAAAGTATGGAACCTACAATCAAAGATGAAATACATCTATATCACCAAAAATCCAAAATTCCTAACATATATTCTGCAACGACCAACAAACACACGTTTCTCTACACAACCTAAAAGTTGTAAAGCCATGACTAATATCATTAGGCCAAAAACCATCTGTTCATTTTTTTATAAAAATGATACAACTCTTGTTAAAAAAAACTCATTCTTGAATAAGTCAGCCCTCAAACTTCTAACATCAATTGACTAACTAATCTTCATCAGAAACATCATCAAACTCTTCATCGTCATCATCTCCATCTTCATGATCAACCCATTCGCCACTCGATTCAACCTCATCATCCTCATTCTCACCGTCCTCCTCATCCTCCCTTTTATGAACCCCAATCACATCATTCACATCGACATCCACCTTATCCAACTCCGGCAACATCTCCAAACCTTTCTTCCTATAAATCAACCCCGTCCTCATAACATGATGAAACTTCCCTCTATACTTCGCAATATCACACGGATTAACCAACTTCCCTTTTCTATACCCTTCCTTCAACATCACACTAGTCGTCTTACACTTCAACGACAAGTAAAAAATCCCCGGATACCTAGTAAAAATCCTAGTAAACCTAAACGGTATATTCAACTCATCCGCCAAATTCCTAATATAATTCCTCTTAGTCTTCTTATAAACCGTCAAACTCAACAACTCATGCAAAACTCCCACCACTCGTTTCTCCATCAACTCACTATCCGGATCAATACTACTCGAATCCTCATACGGCGAAACATAAGGCACCTTCTTAAACTCATCCATCCACAACTTCACCTTCTTTTGCGCCCCATAACCTCTTGGAAAACTCAACTCAAACCCCAACCCATTCTCCCCTCTCTTAAACCTCCTATAAAACTCACTATCCCCACTCAAACCCTTACTCTCATTACACCTCTCGAGCTCCGAAACCGCAAACTCATCCACCCATTTCACAAGCTTAAAAAACCTCGCCCCATTCTCATCCTTCACAACCTCCAACATATCCGAATACTTGGAACTCAAAACCTTATCATAATCATAACTAAACCCCAAATCCCATCTCAACATATGCACATAATCCACTCTCAATTTCCTACTCCTACACATCATCAACAACTTACACAACTTCTCAACACATTTCATCTCATTCATGCTATAAATACTCATTTCTATCTTATGCAAGTTAAGGGCTATATTAGTCAACTTAAAACAAGGCAAATTAGCATATTTAACATGTGGGTATTCAGTAAAAAGTGTGGGGTAACGTCGCATGAAACGTAGAGTAGGGACAGTGATACCTAGGAGTTTTTGAGTGTCTGAGATTTGTTTTGAGGTGAGGTGTTTTTGTGGGTTGTTTATGATGGCATCTTTTAGGATTATGGATGCTTTTAAATCTGTGTGGATGTCTATGATGTTGTCTAGTGATCTGTTTTTGACCCATTTTAAGCGTACTTTTGTTATTGTTCGGATTTGTTGGTGTTGGAAAAGGGTTGGGTTTATGATTGTTTGGAGTGATGTCAAGATGTTAATGGCGGCTTTGTGTTTCATGTTTGTGGCAAAGTGAAGTATTTTGTTTGAAACAGAAGCAGGTAACAGGTTTGTTTGGGTCGTAGGAATTTTTTTTTTTTTTTTTTTTTTTTTTTTTTTTTTTTTAAGTTCCCAAGTGAATAATTGCATATATATATATATATATATATATATATATATATCCTTTGTACAAGTTTTTGATGCACATAATACAATGGTTTTTATGCATGCTTTGAATATATATATATGCAATTTTGCATTTTCGAAAGAATATATATGCAAAAGCCCCCATAAAAAAATTATATGTGCATCACTACGTTGAGATGATTTGAATTTTGAACATTTTTTCTTTTTTTTTTTGCACACTATAATGTAGTTAAAGCAATATAATAATCAATGTTCTAAAAATCATGAATCGGTAGTCGGGCGATCAACCACCCTGCAGCGATTAATCAGTCAAGGAGTGATTAATCTGTGATTAATCGGATTGCCATTTCCTACAAGTTTTGTGTATTTCTCGAACCAAACTAAAGATATTAACCGATTTTTGATCGATTCGGCCGATTTTTGACCGATTCGGCCAATTTTTGACTGATTAGTGGCCGATTTTTGCCTAGACCGGTTTTTTCCATCGATTTACAAAAATCAGCAAGGTATAAGGCCGATTACCGATTAATCGGCTAATTCGGCCGATTTTTGCAACATTGATAATAATATTATACAAGTATCTAATACATGCATTATTAGAGTGTTACAATTAATATAAATGAGTCAAGAATAATGACTTGTCACACAAAAATAACAATTTCACCCTTAATTAATTATAGAAGGGTACCCGCGCAATGCCGCGGCGGGTATCCAGTGACTATTTTTGTGGCGAGCAAATGTTTTTCATTTTAAATTTTCCTTATTTAGCATGTCCCAAATACTTCATAACGTACCAGATATATGTTTTTCAAAAGTAGAACGTCTAAATTATCAATACTGTAAATAGTTAGCACTTTTATTTTTAAAATTTTAGAATTAAATTGGTATTATAAGTTTCTTGCGTATTTTTATAAACAAATTCTATTAAAATATATAATTATTTGATGGAGATACTAATGGTTTAAAAGGACTTATTTTCAAATTTTACACTAATTTTATAAATTTTCTTTTATAGGGATGTTTTTAATTTTAAGACTTTTTTTTATAGGAAGTCTCAAATGCTTTATAATATAGTATAGATATAGATTTGATGCGATGTTTGGGTTTTGTAATCATAATATTAATTACGGCACTATGATAAACTAGAATATGTTACACGTCTTTTATTAAAAACGGGGTAATTATTTTAGAAATACTAGAATAGTTAAATGGACAATTAAGGAATTTAGTACGTGTCGTTTGTTTTTTCAGAGCTTTTACCTCTTCATCTGCAAACCATGTCTGCAGAAGAAGAGGTACATCTGAAGCTCTTCATCTGCAAGAAGAAGACCGTTTGTTTTTGTGCTAATGAAATACTTTTTTTTTTTTTTTTTTTTTTTTTTTTTTTTTTTTTTTTTTTTAACTAATGTTTTGTGATACGGAGTATCAAAGACAAGTTTTCGTCCGTTTTATACGTTTTCCTTCATTTTTTACGTTTTAGTACGTTTTTTACGTTTTCGATCGTTCTTTTACGTTTTGTCTGTTTTTTTACGTTTTGATATGTTTTTTTAACGTTTTTGACATTTTTTTACGTTTTCGTCTGTTTTTTACGTTTTCGACATTTTTTTACGTTTTTGTCTTTTTTTACGTTTTCGTCCGTTTCTTTACGTTTTGGTATGTTTTTTTTAACATTTTTGACATTTTTTTACGTTTTCGTCTTTTTTTACTTTTTCGCCTGTTTTTTAACGTTTTCATCGGTTTTTTTTTACGTTTTCGTCTGTTTTTTTACGTTTTCATCCCTTTTTTTACATTTTGGTACGTTTTCGACCTTTTTTTTAAGTTTTCGTCTTTTTTTTTTACGTCATCATCTGCTTTTTTACGTTTTTGTCAATTTTTTTTTACGTTTTCATCCGTTTTTTACGTTTTCGTTTGTTTTTTTACGTTTTCATTCATTTTTTACGTTTTCGTATTACTTTTTAACGTTTTCGTCTGTTTTTTACATTTTGCTACGTTTTTTTTTTTACTTTTTCGACCGTTTTTTTTTGCATTTTCGTCTGTTTTTACTTTTTCGTTTGTTTTTTATGTTTTCGTATATTTTTTCACGTTTTTGTCCCTTTTTTATGTTACGTCCATTTTTGTACGTTTTCATCCATATTTTTATGTTTACGTCTGTTTTTTTCGTTTTCGTCCGTTTTTATATGATTTTGTAATTTTTTGTACGTTATCTTACGTAAAAAAACGGACAAAACGTAAAAAAAAACAAATGAAAACGTAAGAAAACGGATGAAAACGTAAAAAAAAAAAGACGAAAATGTAAAAAAACGGTTGAAAACGTAAAAAAACAGACGAAAACGTAAAAAAAAACAGACAAAAACGTAAAAATGCAGACGAAAATGTAAAAAACGGATGAAAACGTAATAAAACAGAAGAAATGTAAAAAAAGGGATGAAAACCGACGAAAACTTAAAAAAAAAATGGCAAAAACGTAAAAAAAATGGACGAAAACGTAAAAAACAAACGAAAACATAAAATAATGGTCGAAAACGTAAAAAATAGATGAAAACGGACAAAAATGTAAGGAAAGGGACGAAAACGTAAAAATAATGGACGAAAACGTAAAAAAAAAACGAGAACGTAAAAAACGGATGAAAATGTAATAAAACAAATGAAAATGTAAAAAGACAGACGAAAACATAAAAATATGGATGAAAACGTAAAAAAAATAGGCGAGAATATAAAAACGGACTAAAACGTAAAATAAACGGACGAAAACAGTCTAAAACGTAAAAAAATAGACGAAAATGTAAAAAAAACCGATGAAAACGTTTAAAAAACGTCAAAAACGTAAAAGAACCGACGAAAACGTAAAAAAACGATCGAAAACGTAAAAAAACGGACGATAACGTAAAAAAACGAATGAAAACGTAAAGAAAGGGTCGAAAACGTAAAAAAACAGACGAAAACGTAAAAAATGGACGAAAACGTAAAATAATGGTTGAAAACGTAAAAAAAACTGACAAAAACGTAAGGAAACGGACGAAAACGTATAAAAAATGATATTGAGAAAGAGATGTAGGATTTGTGAAAGAAGAGGTAAGAAGTGAAAGATAATGTCTGAAATTTAGAAGAGGAAAGAAGTGAAAAGAAGCACTTATGTCTGCAAAAAAACAAACATAAACCTCTGCCCTCCTGCAGACAAAAGAAGTGAAAAGAGGGAAAAAGTGCTTATTGTGAAAAAACAAACGACACCTTAGTATGTCTGTTATTAAAAACAACTTCTCTAAAAACAACTTTTCTAGCATGGAAAACAATGTTTAATATTAGGAGGGGGAGGAAGCCAATTTGCGAAGACAACCCCGGACCAAGAAAGAGGAAACAAAGCGGAGAGTCGACTACTAATGATGCCAGGCCAAGCGGACCACGTGATGCTGAGAGAAGAGCACCCATACCCCCATACCGGGTGCTCTCATTATTATTCCAAATCTAACAAATCAACATCTCTATCTATCAATCCCATTCCTTGAAGAGAAAAAAACAACATAACCCAAATCAAGAGAGTCCTTGCATATTAATATAAGCATGAAATAACCAAATCAAGAGAGTCCGTGCATGTTAATATAAGCATGAAATAACCAAATCGTACAAGCTGGGAATCAGTTTATCAAAGGCATCTCAAAAATATAACGCGAGGGCGTTTCTACCCCAACAATGACTAATACTAAAGTCAAAAGACTCGAACGAAACAAAACTGTCAGAAAAAATACTTGCAAAACTATTTTTATCACGTACATTTCAGATACCATTTTAGTTAAACCATCGAGTAAGGATCTATACTCGTGATAATCATGTGTTACAATAAAATTTCTCACTAAGAAAACTTAACGGTGCGTTTAGTTGGGGGAAAACACCCTTGTTTTCTACAAAATGTTTTGTGAAAAACAAGGAAAACAAAGATCGCGTTCAGATTGATTAACGTTTTCTAACAAAATGTTTTGCAAAACACAAATTCCTTATTTCTTAACTTAACAAGGAAAACTACAAAACAAATTTTAGTTGTTTTCCTTTGTAACCACAACCCTCCTTCCCCTTCTTCAAAATAGAAAATACAAACATCAACTAAACGCGTTTTCTATATTCTCAAGTGTTTTGTGGAGATAAATTTCCCTTTCAAATTTTTACAAAACTAGAGATAGAAAACAGAGAATTTTTCTCCAACTAAACGCACTAAGAAAACCTAAACATCTACTACATCACTAATCAATAATAGAAATAAGCAACTCGTGAAACTTGCACATCTTACACTTCGTTTATCTTTTTTCCTTTCTGAAAACACCGATATCATCAAAATTCCGGGCCGTAGTCATTCAAATCCATACTACAGCTCAGTATCACAAACCAATATAACATAAAAGTTCTAGAGAACAAACAGTTTTCAATGTCGATGGGAATGCTTTCTACTACTATAATATGGTTCTCCATTCCTTCGGTTTCTTCTTTCTATAATTCTGAAAACAAATGATACAACACCTATGGCAGCCATAGCATAAAAACCTTTGTAAGGAGCTAAATCTAAACCCGAAAGATAGCAACAATATCCAGCAAGAAGGTATACGAAGCCTTGTCTTATTTCATACCCTCTCATTCCGGGTATCTGGAAGAAGACATTGAACTCGGGTTTTGAGTCACAAATACCATGGAGGACGACACCCATGCAAAGGACGGTATCCAAGAACCATGGAAAGTTGTGGTCCATGCTTAGCCTCTGAAAAACAAAAGGATTTTGATAAGAAATGTATGCAACTGAAATTGGTCATTAGTTTGATATATATGATTAAGAACGATTATGTCATCGACAGAAAGAATAGTTTTGAGAAACCGTTGATTGTACCTCCAACCAAGCAACGAGTGAAGGAAGAAACATGAGCAGTGAAAGGAGATGCAGGATTAGCAAGCCATGGCGGTGGTGAAATAGCTCTAGTTGTGTGTCGCCATAGCTTCTTGCAGAGTCTGGGCTGTTGGAGCTGTTCTCGTCCACAGGTAAACCCTCCTCAGTCCCAACATTAAGTGATTTCATGTCATTTCCGAACCCAAACAAATCTTCATTACGAGACTTGCTGGATGCTGTAAAGAAGCTGTGGCAGAGAAAAAAAATATCAAAGTTCAGCAAGCTGATATTAAGTGAATGACATATAGTAGTTTTTAAGTCGTGACAATGATGTGTATGATGGTCACTTGGTGGTTGTCATAGATGCTACTATGCTAGTATTAAGCTAAAGCTTCAGTTATAAATCTTTTAGTTCCACTTTCGTCTATATAACTCAAGCCCAACAGTCAGGCGGGCTAGAAGTGAAATACTTACCTGCACAATGCATGGTGACAGCACACCACATGAGAAAACAGCAGAACAAGGAGACCTAAAGCTGGATGGACAAAGCAAACCAAAACAATAGCAAGCAGTGACATATTTATGACCTTGTTGACCTGTCATACGATGACCATATATATTTTTAGATTATCTGCAATACAGTGTCACCACTGATGTTCAAAAGAGCCAAACAATAATTACCTTAGATGAGAAAAACCTAGGGGAGATGTCAAGCATCCGCCATTTCCACCTGCAAAGATGTACTTAAATCATTTTATAACATGGACATTCATGAAACATATCAATTTATTAAAATTTATCCCAATGAGTATATAACGACAGAGGACAAGAAAATCAAAAGGGCAAAGAAGTCAAACAGAATATGCCATTATAAATATCTGTAGCGTAAGTTATATAGACCTTGGCTTGAAAATATGGACTGACCTTGTCTTGAAGAAAACATGTACTCTGGCAACCACATGGGAAAGTATCTGGGTGGTTAATGTCAAAATGATTATGATCCCATTTGCTATTAAATAGCAAATCATCGAGACAACAAAGAAGCTACCGACTGACGGAAATGGCTTTGGACTTAGACATGAATAAAACAACGCAATCAGAATGGGTAAAACAGCAAGGAGAAGAAATGGTATTGGCAATCTCAGATTTGATTCTACTGCAGACAGCAATGATGGAACAGGCAGATCAAGCTCCCATGCATTTGCTTGCTTCATTAGAGCAAAAAATACTACAGCAAAGCAGAAACCAGTAATCTGCATAAAGAAAGTACATTCAAGTTATAAGCTAAATAAGAAATATGAGTTTCGCTACAAAACAAAGATTCAGACGCTAAAGCAATTTAAGCTGAATTATAATCTTAGAATGTCTAAGCTAACACAAAGCTGGATTTTTATTTTCCTCCTTTTTCTCGAACGCATTGACAAAAAATAGGCACGGCAAGGACAAAAAGGACATTTATTTGGTTAGACTCAAAAATATAATCTTGTTTTTCTGACTCTTTTTATAGCTAACGCATCAAACATGATCAGATAAAACATCTTCCACTATGTCTTTAATGTTGCCATGAATTTTATTACTACTGTAATTATTAGTAGATATTTGTGGAATAAAGGCAAAAGTAAAGGATCCTGCAACTTTTAAGGTGTTGCATAGTGCTAGACAAGGAAGTAAAGATATGTACCAGAAGTCTGGGAACCAAGATTACTAATTTACTAGAAGAGGAAATTTTCGGAAATCATAAAACTAAGTCTACTATATGATACAACTAAATAAGATCTATAAAAATCACCTGAGAGAAGTATAAAAGCAAAAATCTACGGCCTGCAGCAGTTAAAGAAACAGCAGCACTAGTTTTATATGAACAATGTGGATCTACCTGCATGCAACCACCTATGATTAAAACTTGAAAAGTTAAGTTAAATACAATAAACTAATGACTGACACTGTATACAAGTTAACTCTACCAGTAACAGAACGTTGGTCTCCTCAGATCCCTGAGTTGAGGTCCAAAGTGCAGGTGATGAGTCCACTTCAATTGTATGGGAATACAAATTAGGAAATATGTGAAGACCAGATGAAGCGTCCCATGCAAGGGCTACTGGTGGAAAGCAGCGGAGCTTGCAAAGTTCTTCAAAGTTAAGAAAGAGAAAACATCAGCAAATACATATAGAAACGACTAATGGTCAAAAGGGTTTAAGCAATTGAGCCAAAATGTTTTGCAACTTAAGGCCGCCCTTTTATGTTAAATTTCGATTCTTACTACCAATATACATGTCATCAAGAGTATTGAATTAGTTTAAGTTTAGAAGATGAAGCAAGAAGAAGATTATTACTGCCACTATCCACGTCTCCAGCCTCTTCAACGGGAAGTCCGGACTTCTTTATTCCGCAGCCTGTAGTTTCCAGAGACACTGTAGCAGGCAGAAGGCCTAAGCTGATACTGAATGTAATATTCATTGCAATAGGATGATCTTCCTTTATGAAAATATCCTGAAACATTTTAAATCCAATGGTCACTTGGATAAGCCACTAACAAGCCTTTCGCCAAATGGTAACCCCATCTAAGAGCTAGAGTGGGGAGATTCAAACCACATATGAAACAGTTGCGTGCCTATGTTTAGCTGATGAAAAAGGGGAAAAATAACAAAGGGGGTAAACAAGGATAAAACTTAAATCACCACTGTATTTGAGCAGGGTAGTTACACTTAGAAAGTACTAACCTTTTGAGAATGCATAGAGAGAAGCAACGATTGAGGAGAAAACTCTTTATGCCCTTCCTCTGGGTTGAAGAACTGCCCGACCGCCATTGAGGCTGCTGGCGGAGGTCTCCCTGAAATGGTCTGCGTATACACAATAACTATCAGTTCTTCATCTCTAGTTACAAGTTAAGAAATTTTGTATGAAAATTATTAGTTGTGCTTTACAGGACACATGAAGATATAAAGTGCTAAAAAACAATTAATTACCCGTGCAAATAAGATGGATATGTGATCCGATTCAATTTCAAGAATCATTTCATAATGATATCAACTCAGGCTTTAACAAAGATCAACTAATATACATGGTAAACTGGATGGTAAAGAAACACTACCGGGCTTGGCGCAACTGAGATTGTTAAAAATCTGAAGCCATGCATATCCTTTGGTTCCAACCAAAACACAGCCGATGGTGGTGGTTGTTCTGTCTGACTTCCTGGTTCTATCTACAGACATGACAGTACGTTAAGATATATTATCATTGAATCAGCTCATGACAAATGACACTTCCAACATGGGCAATTATAATTTATAAATTTGGAAATACTTACTAATTGCCTAAATCAAATAAATATAATATGCAGAGGTGGCACAACAGGTGGGCTGGGCAGTTTGGTTACGGATCAAAACAGGTTCGGGTTGAAACATGTCATTCTTAGTACTGGTTGAAGGTCAGGTTGGGTTTACCTCAACACTTTCTTGTTATTTTTTAGGATTTTTTATAAATCTGTTAAATGTAATGATTCCGAAAGGTTGTATGCAGTAAAATATGAACTGTTGGCTTCTTTCAACCTGTTTGACTCATTTATACAGTTCCCGCCTCCCTTTATATCCTTATAGATCTGTCATAAATGGGTCACATTCAATTTCTAAAAGAAAACAAGAAACAGTCAGAAGATGTCAGATAAGTTTTGGTACCTGCCTTGGTGCTGGTCCTGAAGGAATCTGAGCAATCTTTGATGTGACTTCTACAACCCTTTTGTTAAGAGGTAAATCCGACGCAGAAGTTCCTTTTTCAGGCCAAAGATGAAGTCTAATCCCATAACAGGGAAGCAGATTTGTCACTAGAACAAAGTTGTTTCTTCCATTTGACCCCTGATTATCAAAATAGTTGGGAATTGGGTTAGCATGCTGAGTAAAGAACAGCCTGTAGAAGAATAATACTGGACTGACTACTTAAGGGTTGGAATGGCATAAAATCAAACGATACCAACACAGTGTATGATATATTAGGAAAATAAAAGTAATGACTAACCAGCTCTTTTATGTCCAACCACCTTCTTCTGCCATCCATTGCTAAAATAGTAACGGTTGGCGTCTTGATGTAAAGATCTCTTTCAAGTCCCTCATCGCTCCAACGAAGTTTACTGGGACATGCAGTCATGGCTTTCAAATGAGGCCCTGAATGGCCAACAAATGATTTCTCAGGCACTTTTTCCAATGTATTAAATAAAAGAGAGAAGTGTTGATCAATGTACCAGCAAATTTTCTCTCTTTCCGCACAGGAAGATGTGGTGACTGCTGATGTAAATCCAATTGCCTCGACAAACTTCCTGGCATTCCACTACGAAGCATTCTTGTAAGTACTGCTAGTCTTTTCCTTGAGCCGGAAATGGGATGACCAGTTTCAGGGTCTACCAAACTAAGAAGAGTATGTGAAACCTGGAACTCAGTTAGTAGATCAGACAACATCTACAGTACAAAAACTTAGAAGGTTACAAAGAGGTAAAACTCACTTGGACCACGACTTGATTACACCATAAGATGACCTGATGCTCCATGGAGAGCCACACATTCTTCATCCCCATGCTACTAATCATAAAACCATGGGTAGATGGGACGATACCATCAATAGATTCTAGTCTTGACCTTAGCTACATTAAGAAACCTAAGAAGTCAAT